>VIAB01021298.1:34000-46563 GCA_009801035.1 Oophaga pumilio
TGTGTCATTCTCAAAACTTTTGGCCATGACTGTACAGTAGCACTGTGAGAGCTGCAAAAAATGTGTTTTGTAAGAAGATAAAGTTGTTGTACTGTACTGTGTTAGTTACATGTCTCACACTGGTATCTCCCCCTTTTATTTAAAATATTCTCTCTGGAGGCAGATTCTCATGCAGATCAGTGTCTGGCCCATAGGTCATTTACATGTAAAAAAAAAAAATGGATATCTCTGGAATAAAACACCAGATTGCAGATATCAAGGTATCCTCTTATTCAGGTTCCATGACCTATATGCCCATGTAGATGTCTCAGGAGGGTTAATCGTACTGACATATTCCCTTTAATAAAAGGAATCTAAGTTGATTCTTGCTGGTTAAAGCAAGTGCAGCACGAGTCATAGCCTGGTTGTATGATTGCAGACAGGTTTGTTTGTTTTTTACTTGAATCAATCTGACTTTTGAGAAAAAACAAAGTCAGATGAGCCGGATGGAGCCTATAGGGATAGGCGAGAGTACTCCAGTGCTGGTCCAATCGTTTTCTTCCTGCATCACTCTAGTTGATTGACAAGTCTCCTAATCTATACACATGGAAGAGACCTGTCAGTCACCTAGGAGCTGCATCAGACGAACTTCGCCACTCCCTATAGTTCCCGACTGCCACAGCAGAGCATATCAGAGAGAAACATACCTGGCTGCAGTCGTGCAGCCAGGCTCTAATACTGCATGTATTTCGAGCAGCATGCATAAACCTGTCATTTGATCACTGCTATAGTTCGCCTATTGGGATTCTTGCTATGCACCAGAGATTTACAGTAAATAAAACTTTTGTTGTAGGAAATATTCCAATATTCTAGCATCCTTAAGATCCCCCAGTATGGCTCAATATTAAATTATCACAGTGACTTATTACAGCTTTAATCCTGCCCCTGATGGACTGTTGGGCAAATCTAAATTAATCTGTCAAGGGACTATTTTCATCAAATTCCAGGTTTTCAGGATTTCCAGACCATTTAGATTTTACTAAGATGTGATAAAGTTAAAGGGTAACTATACTTAAAGTAACTTTTCCCAATAGGCCTTCATGTGTGTGTATATGAGAAAGAATAGTGTTTCTGGACATTTTATCCCTTGTATTGTGCATGGTCACCAGTTTTTCCCTCTGCGGGTTTTCTCTCTAAATTTGTAATTGACTCTGAGTTGGTGGGAGGAGAGTAGCTGCCATGATGTCCCCCACACATACCCCAGATAGATATTCCTGCTCTTCATTCCTAAACACACTGACAGAAGCTGCAGTGGCATGGAGGATGATATACAGCACCATGGAAGAGATTATTCAGGGGTATTAAGCAGTGTAGATGTGAATCAAGATCTGATTTAATGTAAATTTGACAGAGTTGACAGAAAGCTCATCACACTCTTTCTGTATCTCTGCTTGTTTTATTTCAGTCAGCTTCTTTCTCCTCACCCCCTTTTATTTCCATAGATTATATTAGGAGCCACCAGTCCATTTTGTCTTGATCCGTTAGTTTCAAGAGTAAATGATTTTTTCAAGGTTCTCTGATTAGACGTATTCCAAAGTTTCTTACATTGGCCTGTGATATTGATTTATGCAAACTTTGGTGAAATAAGTTTCCACATATATAGCCATTGTATATATTCATAGTCATTTATTATGCATTGATTGACATGTACACAGCATTATTTCTACTTAATAAAGCATTCTTTTTGTTTTAAAATTTTGTAGTTGGACCCGCGAATAATTCAACCCTTCTTGGCTGAATGCCGACAAAATGTTGCCAAATTGGATAATCAGAATATGAAAGCCATCAAAGGGCTTGAAGATAGACTTTATGCACTGGATCAAATGATTGCTAGCTGTAGTAGGTTGGTTAATGAACAAAAAGAACTTGCTCAGGTAAGTGAGCGTAAACTCAGCTTCACTTCATTATTACCTGCAGAGCTATGTCATCAGTTTGGGGTATATAATCCTGATGGATGAAATGTTCTATATATATGTGCTTCTCACTAAAATAGAGTATCATCAAAAAGTTAATTGATTTCAGAGTGATTTATTTCAAGTGTTTATTTCTGTTAATGTTGGTGATTATGACTTACAGCCAATGAAAACCCAAAGGTCATTATCTCAGTAAATTAGAAGACTTTATAACACCAGCTTGAAAAAATTATTTTAAAATCCCAAATGTTGGCCTATTGAAATGTATGTTCAGTAAATGCACTCAATTCTTGGTCGGGGCTCCATTTGCATCAATTACTGCATCAATGCGGCGTGGCATGGAGGCGATCAGCCTGTGGCACTGCTGAGGTGTTATGGAAGCCCAGGTAGCTTTGATAGCGCCTTCAGCTCCTCTGCATTGTTGGGTCTGGTGTCTCTCAATAACAATGTGCCACAGAATCTCTATGGGGTTAAGGTCAGACGAGTTTGCTGGCCAATCAAGCACAGTGATACTGTTGTTTGTAAACCAGGTATTGGTACTTATGGCAGTGTGGACAGGTGCCAAGTCCTGCTGGAGAATGACATTTCCATCTCCAAAAAGCTTGTCAGCAGAGGGAAGCATGAAGTGCTCTAAAATTTCCTGGTAGACGACTGCGCTGACTTTGGTCTTAATAAATCACAGTGGACCTACACCAGCAGATGACATGGCTCCCCAAACCATCACTGATTGTGGAAACTTCACACTAGACCTCCAGCAGCTTCCTCCAGACTCTGGGACCTTGATTTCCAAATGAAATGCAAAATTTACCTTCCTTGTGGAGTGGGTCAATGACTGCCTTCTGGACATCTGTGAAGTCAGCAGTCTTCCCTATGACTGTAGAGCTACTGAAACAGACTAACGGACCTTTTTAAATGCTTAGGAAGCATTTGCAGGTGTTTTTTGTTAATTATTCTAACTTACTGAGATAATGATCTTTGGGTTTTCATTGGCTGTAAGCCATAATCATCAACATTAACAGAAATAAGGACTTGAAATAGATCACTCTGTTTGTAATGACTCTATATACTATACTTTTTGGACTGTAAGATGCACTGGACCATAAGACACACCTAGATTTTAGAGGAGGAAATTGGGAAAAAAAATTGAAGCAAATGTGGTATAAAAATACTGTCTTTTTTCATTTTAAAAATTACACAAATGAAAATGGACCAATGTAAAAAGTAAATGTGCACCCGTACCCACGCTTATAATCCCTCCCAAAATGAGGTGCAGCAATAAATGTTACAGATTCACAAAAGGCTGCTAATGCCCTAGTTAAGGATACTATTAGATTCTCTTAAATTAATTCAGTGCCTTCTTTTTTAGCAAGACTGGTGTAGCACAGTCCCTATATGTTGGTTATTCCCAATACATGTTCTCTGGTACAGTCCACGACTGTTGCTAATTTTTTCTCTTTCTATTAGTGTTCTCTCTTTAAGCAGATCTGTCAACAGGTTTCACTATACAAACTGCATATATTATTACATGGATTTATTCAACTGGATGAAGCTTCAGCTATAGAATGAGAGAGCTCATGAGTCCAAGTTTATTCATTGTCCACCCTCCCAGCGTGAGTGACAGCTACAACTTGTACTGTGCAGTGTGAGATCTCAGCAGGGAGGAGGGACACTGAGTAGCGGTTTACAAGGCTAAGTGGATGGAAATTGAGTTTAGATGTAAATCCATTCTGACATGGATAATCAAAATCAGTAGCCACTAACAAGGCTCATCAGGTCTAAGACATCGAATTAGTAATATATGCTGAACATGGAATAAATGGCGCTATATAAATGTATAATAATAATAATAATTATAGTGCTATTAAAAAATGTAAGTCATCCCACTAAAAAAGAAAAAAAAAAACCTCATGCTGCCTCATCTTTTGCAAGTAATCTTTTGGAAGCATGCAGAAAAGCTATAGCGTTTCCTTGTGATGGCAGACTAACATACATCTTTCTTGTAAGTACCGTGCTTGTTTTGTAAAACAGTACGTTGGAAACTGGCGAGGATGTGGTTCATAATTGTAAACATGAAGTCACTGATTTTCAGAATTCCTTCAGTGTTGAGACATCTGCAATGAAGTAAAAGTCTATTACGGTACTCAAATGAATTGGTCTTGCCTGTGTTGTTGCCTTACAGTCCTTATTTTGTTTGCGGTGTTACTTCATTTTTACTTTATGTATTATGGAAGAAACTGTTAACATGCAGGAAAGCTGCTTCTAGTAAATCTTATTAGCTGTCATTAGTATTAGTTGAAAGTGGCTTAAAAGGAAACTGTCAGCACATTTACTAATACAGGTTTTTGCATGACTGAATAGGCGCCTTTCTCACAATAAAAATTAAACCTTTTTATAGAGATCTGATGTATCAGTCTTGAAAAAAGTTAGTAAAAAAAGCTATATATATTTATATATATCAGGCCAGAAGTGCACTGGGGGTGTGTCATTGGACTGACACACCTCCAATGCACTTCTAGTCTGATTTGCATATGATTCCTGCACTGGACAACTCATGACTGGCACATCGGATCTCTAAAATAAATGTATCGTTTTTATTTGTGGATTCGTGCCTACGCAGCTGGACCACTACTTCCATATGTAGCAATGTGCTGGTAGTGTTATCTGTTGCCATACAGTAAAATAACTGTTCATTGTGCTGAAACGGTGGTATGCCCCTTGGTATACAAATGCGAATAAATTTATGGTCTTTATCTCCATTATCATTGGGCCCAACCATGTATTCACACTCTGACACCGTTTTGTCTATGCTGCAACAGTGTCAGATTAGGCAAGAATACTCTTTTTAGATCATTACAACAGTACAAAGGCAGTAAGAAGGGAAGATCCTATTTTCCTTGATTGTATAAATTGTTGATTGACACAGGTTCTTCTGCTTTACCCAACTGAAAAAAAGAGTATTAGTTACTTGAACTGATTTGTTCATTCTTGCAGGGTTCTTTACACACTTCAAAGCAGTGGCATAAGATTTGCTTCTAATAAATACTATATCCCGTTTATGCTACAGATCGGCGGGGCCCTCAATACGCCATCACAGTGGAAATTACTGTAACCCATTATCCACAGCATGTGACTGTCAGTTTCTTCTTCCCTTGAGATGTTTCCCGTTTGCTGGGCTGTGTGTGCGGGTCACAAAAGTGTTAACCTTTCCAAAAGATCTTCATTATTTTATAGGGGTAAATAACACTGAAGCGCATGGCAAGGGGTGAAAGGAAGCCGTAACTGTTTTGGCATGGCTCCAGTGTAAAATAGCGCTCTATGGGCTTTATATATCACAGGTGGAAAGTATTTTAATTATTTTCCATTAAAGGATGAAGCAGCATGATAATTTTTACTGTGAAGGTTGGGAAGATGTAAACAGTTGAGCCTGTCACAAACGTTTAGGATTATCTTGTGATCGTGGCTCTATCCATAACACCTAGTTGTACATCAGACATACACATCTGTATACCAGTGAAGAAGTGCTGACGTATACTGTAAGTTTCTCTTGAGCAGTCATGAGCTAAAAGTGTAAGACCCATAACTGATCTCATAAAACATGTCAATGTGTGCAGATTTTCCCATGTCTACTTAAAACAAAATATTTATATAATATGACTTTGTGTGTCGGGGCGGCACTGTGGGTAGGGTCTTCAGCTTTGTTTCATCCCCTCCGCTCTGTCTGGGTGTCTCTTCTCTATTTAAAAATTTTTGCCGGTGCCGTTCTAGCTGCAGGCGGCGCTTGCACAGATTGAGCTCTTGGAAGTCTTGAGGAAAATTTTACTGAAGCCCCCTATTAGTCTTTGCCGTTCTTCGAAGAACCGACACCCAAACAGCGAATGGGGACGGAACAAAGCTGAAGACCCTACCCACAGGCTCGTCCCGATGCACGACGGCATGAATTCAAGGAAACTTCAAGCAAAGATTTTAAAAAAAATCTACAAAACAAACGTTTTCACCTGAGGTATCATTTTAATCAGTGTGGCACGTCAATATGGCCCTGTCTGTACTTAGTAAAATGCTGCTAACAGGTTCCCTTGTAAATGGGCTTCCAGGGATAACTAAGAACTGGCCTCTGTGGTGATTGGCTATAGTGACAAAGAATGTGACAACGGCAGAGAAGCGGCACTGGACCTGAGATGGCTGAGTACATCTGTTCTTCCATTCGTTGTAATGATGTTCTTTTGTACAAGGACAAAACTGTTTTTGCCCAATATAAAATCATAGCAATCATTGCAAATATGGAAGGAAAAATGATACATCCAAATTTTTAGCAGCCTCAAAAGACTTGAGTGGACATATTTTATCCATTAGAAAGATGAAAGTGGAAAAAAAAGAGCCTAGAACATGAAATAAATAGCCATGTGAATAACCCTGTTGGTGTACATGTTCACCATATCGCCATCTGTAAATATCTGATGAAGCACAGATTAGTAATGTTCCATCTGATGTAGGCCTGAAGAAGATCTGTTAGCTCGCCTGGAATTGCTGTTTAACAAAGACTCATGTTTCCCATGAAGTAACCGATATGGAGCAATTTCTCTCTAAGACTCTTTATGCCATCTCTCTAATACTCTTCCTGGAAATCTATGATTACATTTAGTCATTCCATTTGTTAGTACTGTAGACTGTGTCCTTACACAGCCTGATAGCTCTTAATTGTACAAGAAGGGTTGTCACTTCATTTATATATTTCCAGAAGGTATAACAGAGACTTCACCATACAGCGTCCTAAGGAAAAATGCTCCAGAATCGTTCTTTCAAGGGGGATACATTTGTTAACGACTTAGCAGAAAGGTTCTTTTTCACTAGTTATGCATGTTATAAAAATGATAGTGCTATTTGTATTAAATTTTGATGTGAAGAGCATTCTGTTCTTTTCAGGGATTTTTAGCCAATCAGAAGCGGGCTGAAAACTTGAAGGACCCCTCTGTGTTACCTGATTTGTGTTTGAGCCATGCAAATCAACTAATGATCATGTTAACAAACCACAGAAAACTGTTGGATATCAAACAGAAATGTACCACTGCCAAACAGGAGCTTGCCAATAACTTACAAGTTCGATTAAAGTAAGAATATCGCAAAGATTGACATTTATTTTCTTATATTATTATTCATTTTTTTTAAGTTGTTCACATTTGTGTTGCAGATGGTTTAAGAAAATTTAAAGCAATATAATGTGTGACTGTGTATGTAATGTGTAAATGTGTATTCATTGGTATTAGAGGGGATAATCTCAAGCCGTCTCTTGAGCAGCTCAGAGCTATGCAGTCTCCTTGCTTCTTGATTTCTAGTACAGCGGGCTTTTCTTCCTAAATGACCATCTCTGGTGAATAGAACTGGAGTATTAGTAGAATTATAAAGCCCAGCACAAGTTTTCTTAGAACACACTCTGTTATCAGTGATATGTAGAATATATACTGTTATCTCTGCATTTAAACATAGAGATGACAGAGCAATTGAACAAGCACGCTGTTCCAGACAGGGAGAGCTGAGAGCCATGATTGCTCTGAAATCTACAGGGCTGGTAATTTATAACAGTATCTCTTCAGCAGCTGAGAGACAGGGAGCGATCTAAGCAGCTAACTGCTGTATAGAAATGAATAAAGGACCCGTCTCACATAGCGAGATCGCTACCGAGATCGCTGCTAAACAGCGATCTCAGCAGCGATCTCGCTATTTCTGACACATACCAGCGATCAGGCCCCTGCTGTGAATCGCTGGTCGTGTCAGAAATGTCAGGACATTTTTTTGATCGCTGATCTCCCGCTGACAGGCACGCATCGCTGCGTGTGACAGGCGGGAGACCAGCGATCCGCTGGTAACCAAGGTACACAGCGGGTTGCCAGACGTGGGGCTGTGCCTGGAAACCCGCTGTGTACCTTGGATACCAGCGCCCTGATGCAGGGAGCTGGTAACCAAGGTACACGTCGGGTTTCCAGGCGCTGCGCGGTGCCTGGAAACCCGATGTGTACCTTGGTTACCAGCTCCCTGCATCAGGGCGCTGGTATCCAAGGTACACTGCAGGTAACTAAGCGATGTTACCCGCAGTGTCCCTGTGCTGATCGCTGCCCTGAGCTGCCTGTGTGGCAGCTCAGCAGCGATCATGTAGCGATACACCAGCGATCCTGATCGTTGTCAGGATCGCTGGTGTATCGCTATGTGAGACCCAGCCTTAAGCTGGAGAGAGGTGGCTGGGATGTTAACAGTTAACTTGTTTCCCGGGATGTAACTACTGCACACTCTTGGCTAGGGTCTGGCCAGGCACTGGTGGTCAAGCTCCATGGAAGCCAGCTGTACACTAGGATAGATTAAAAAGTTTGTTCACTGATTGTGCAGCCCCCATCTCAATCAGCATGTTTTCACCCAGTCAAATAACACTTGTACTCCCCTCTGGTGCTGGTGCCGTTCCAGCGGTATTAGCACCGTCATTACGTTGTTATGTCATGCAAGTCCAGCACCCAGTACTGGCTTCTCTCTTCCTGCCTTTGGATGAATCGCACATCAAGAGGAAGTGAGCGACCGGCCGCAACGCTGACCTCTTAATATCTGATTCATCTGGAGGCAGGGAGAGGGAAGCCAGCGCTGATTGGGTGCAGGACTTGCGTGACATAACAATGTGATGCGAGTGCTGACACCGCTGCAACAATGCCGGCGCCGGAGGGGAGTATACAAGTGTTATTTTACTGGAAGCCAACAAGCTGATTGAGACTTGGTTGTCCGAGTAGTGAACAAATCCTTTATAGCTCTCATTGCTGGTGAATGGCAGAGAGAAAAAAAAAAGCAAGTCAGTTGCAAACTGACTTTACTTACATTATGTCTAATTACAACAATTTAATAACACAGCATGGAGAAAATGAACAGAAATTTTAGATAACAGAGGTAATCACAGTCCAGGCCATGATACCAGTGAACTAGACTAGGAATAGTTAATCATATATTTGCAAACCTCTCTCCTTCTTGAAATCGACTATAAAGACAGAAACAGTCTTTTAGGATAATGGCACTAGCAGGATTTAGATTAAGGCTTTTTCACCTATTCCCCTTCTGACACCGCAATGTAACAAACTCTACTCTTGTTTACAGATATAATGCAAAGCATTGCCACCCTCGTCATCCTCACGCCTCTCTGGACATTATAGAGCATAATGCTCATAAGTGAGCACCAATAGTCTGCAAGCATTGTCATATGTCATGGTAATGTATCACTTGTGTTTTTGTAGGTGGTGCTGCTTTGTAATGCTGCATGCTGATCAAGATGGGGAAAAACTTCAGGCTTTATTCAGACTTTTAACAGAATTACTTGAAAGGATCAAAATAGTGGAGGCGCTAAGTACAGTTCCTCAAATGTACTGCCTAGCAGTGGTGGAAGTTGTAAGAAGAAAGATGTTCACAAAACACTACAGAGAGGTAAGTGCCGAGTGAATCAACTATCTAAAATGATGTTGTAAGGCTAGTTTCACATTTGCGGATGGAGGTGCTGCAGAGGGCTGCGTACTTCCTTCGTGAAGCTCCGCCGCACCTCCTCCATGAAGCTCCGCCTATGTCTGCATGTGGCCTGCGTACCTATATAACATTAGGTACACTGGCCGTGCGGATGACGCCACATGCGTCATTTTGACGGTGCGGCGACCGCAACAAAATGCAACATGTTGCGTTCGGCACAGGACGCCGCCCTGTCATAACGGCGCATGCGGCGGCATCTGCACGTCCTACGTACCTAATGTTATATAGGTACGCAGGCCACATGCAGACATAGGCGGAGCTGACCGGAGGAGTTGCGGAAGTGGGCGGAGCTTCACGGAGGAAGTACGCAGCCCTCCGCAGCACCTCCACCCGCAAATGTGAAACTAGCCTAAGATTTTCAAGGGGTCATCAACCCCAGTCTATTCGGTGAAGTCATATTAATATCAAAATGGTGTGTGTGTCCTCTACCTGGAGCCAAATGGGGCACAGCTCTGGAAGACCCCACTTTTCTCGTGTTTTTTTCTTTATGACAGCTCAATGTATCCCATTTAGCTGGGCGTCACTCTGAAGAGTGAAGAGAGACGGATCACAAAATATTTTGCACAAATCGCTTTCTTGATAGTTTAGCAGCTAAGATAATTCAATGTATTCATTTTTTATTTGGCGCTGACTATATACATGTTGAGCACTCTAAATAGTGTGAGCCATAACTAGAGACGGGAGGGAGCTAGAGCCTGTACAGCAGAAAGATGTAAGGTATGGAATTGTTCTAAATATTATGCGGTAGTAACATGTCCTCTTTACCAGGAATTCCTCATCAAAATATCCATTTTTTTTTTTTTTGCTTTCAAATTAAATATATTTTTTATGTTTAAATGCATGTTTTTATGTTGGTATATACAGTATATCAGAACAGTGAGTACAACCCTCACATTTTTGTATTTAAATATATCTTTTCAAGGGACAAGTAGTCACAGTACAGATTGCATAATAGTGTAAATTTGGTGTGACCTCTAAATAACTCATCACAGCCATTATCGTCTAAACCACTGTCAATAAAAGTGAAAATGGCCAAATTATGCCCAAAGTTTGAATATTTTGTGTGGCAACACTTTATTTTCAAGCAACACCTTCACTTTCTTGGGCATGGAGTTAATTATCACTTCACAGGTTGCTACTGGAATCCTCTTCCACTCCTCCAAGACGACATCATGGAGCTGGTTGATGTTAGAGACCTCTCGCTCCTCCACCTTCCAGCAAGTTCCGGAGTCCGCGCAAGTAACCCACTGTATATTACTGCTGGACCGGAACCTTGCATACAGTTCTGCGCCCCCACTCCTTGGCGGCTGACCCTAAGAAACCCTATAGTCCTAGTTTGCAATTTGTACTGTCAATCAGAATGGGAATAGTAGTTCTTTTGAGGTGCAATTTATTTTTAATTTGGCATTTAGTGATCTAAACTTATACCGGATATGAGATGCATGCGTCCCAGCGGTGCGTTCCAGGGAGTGGGACTTAATCTGGTCCCCCGGAGACTCAGCGCTGTATGCAAGGTTCTGGTCCAGCTGCAATATACAGTGGATTACATGCGCGGACTCCGGAAGGAGTGGTTGGACATCCGGGTAATGCGCTCCACTGTTTAATCGCATCAGTGGGCGTTCCACATGGAACGCAGGACCTGACCTGCTGCCGACTCCCGAAGGAATGTACAACTTCTGGGTCATGCGCTCCATAATTAAAGTGTACCAACATGCAAATTATTGGTTTATGCGTTGCACTGTAGAGCACACAGACGCAGCGGAAGTGATGAATGTGGGCGGACGTGTAGATTCCAGAGGCGTGCAGGAAATGACAACCAAACAGGTAGAAGGGCGGTCTATCTAAACCATGACTAGAACGAGATTATAGACCGGACCATACTGTGCATAGAGTATGCACACTCTCTTAGTATGAAGGAATCCCTTTCCCCCCTCTTTACTTGCCTCCCCTGATGATTTGGAAAAATGAAGCACATCGGGAGATGATGGGGATTTGGTCACTAAAGGACACATGGATACCTTTATGGTGGGAGTTGATGTAGTAGTGGAATTTGCTCCATCTCTCCTTTGGATTGCCAGGACCTTAGGACAAGTTTGGAGCATAACCTGGTCTTATCTGTGAACGAACCGGGTCAGATTGTTCCTTTATTACATGACCCAAGGTTTTTCTTACTTCTACCCATGATTGAATATTGATATAACAACAACCGTGGCACTTTGTTTTAATATTGTATTGTCTATCACACATTTCCTTGCAATAGTGATAACTACTTAAAAGTATTTATTGTGAGCTCAAGAGATTTGAATTGAACAATATAAGGGGAAATCTACCAGCATGGGTGGACAGGCCCTGCTGATGTGGCATTCACCCTTTCCATACAGAGCTGTTGAGTCCTACATTACCTCTTGAGTATATGTTAGTTTGTTTGTTGTTTTTTGTTTCATTAGAACAGTGGTCTTTTTAAAGGGAACCTGTCGCCACTTTTTTGGCTAAAAATATCAGTTAATTGAGTGTCAGCTATGCAATCCATAACTGCTTCTGAAAGCCCCTGACTCCCCATGTATCACTCATTAAAACCTTTTTTATTGCTCCCGCGCTGTATGGTAATGTGTTCGGTCTGGTCCTATGGGCGTTGCTTCGGTTCCTTCACTCCACCCCTCCTCGACTTGCTGTACACATTCCTTGCCGTGAATATCACAGATCGCGTAGAGATGTTGCGCGTGCACATTCAAATGGGATCTGGCGCAGGCGCCGGCATACGCAGTTACTTTTTATGTCCCGGAAGTATTTCGCTGCCATTTCTGTCTTCCCTGCCGCCTGAAACAATTGTGTATGTGTCTTTTTATATAGTGTATGTAAACTTAAAGTTTCAACTGTATATAGCATAAATATGGTGTATGTGTGTATATGTATATATAAAATATATTATTTACGTATGGCATGTATATATTGTGTGTACATAGATAGTTATATAGTGCATGTTTTTTAGTGAAGAATTTTTAAAAGTTGCGCTGTCACATGCAGGGTTAGGCCTCTTTCACACATCAGGCTTTTTGAATCAGGCGCGAT
>VIAB01021302.1:3171-16756 GCA_009801035.1 Oophaga pumilio
AAGTGACCCTAAACTTTTGACCGGTAGTGTATATATAGATATAAACATTATAATTTATTATAACTATCCGTAGTTAGTTACTATGCCTGGGCAGCGCCGGGCTCTTCAGCTAGTAATATCAATAAAGTGCAAAAGCTCTTGCATCAAACTTGCAAGTTGTTCTCCAAACTCTTCTTTCTTCTTCTTTAACCTGTAGAGCATAAAAGCATATCTACAAGACAACAATTGTCCACAGGCAATCTCTATGGCTGCTTTAAGTCCTTACAGCACATTCTGTACAGTACCAGCAAAATATGTGGCATAAAATACAGACTTCTTGGACTAGGATAATAAAAAGCAGTCATATGGAAGTATTCAAAAAATATATGAACAGTTTCTTTGGTTCTTTAAATAGTTTCAACTAGCTAAACTTGTAAGTATAAATAAGGCACTTCACAGTCCTTGGGGCTGTTGGGTAGTACCTGATGTTAGGTAGAGGTCCCTGAATACCTGCAGGAAAAATCATAAGTGCAAATAAATAGAATAATAGAAAAAGAAAAATGAAGCCTCTCTCTGGCTTCAATGGGTTCTGGGACCTATTGTGGCCTTTGGGGGTATATCAGGAACAGGCCTCTGTAAACAATCAACTTGGACACATGGCCCTGACAGGCCTAAAGTTGCATATTATAGTGAGGCAAACTCAGAAAGTATGGTGCAAATAAAGAGTCCCATTTGAGGCGCAACAAGCTAACAACCAAAATGACCACCCAATCGAATTTCATATAGGGTTTTCTATGCATTGGTCTGGCTATTATTATTATTATTTATATAGCACCATTGATTCCATGGTGCTGTACATGAGAAGGGGTCACATACAAATTACAGATATCACTTACAGTAAACAAACTAACAATGACAGATTGATATAGAGGGGAGTGCACCCGGGCTTTGCGGGCTTACAATCTACAGGATTGTGGGGAAGGAGACAGTAGGTTGGGGAGTTGCAGCAGTTCTGGTGTTGGTGAGGCGGTAGCTCCGGTAGTGGTGAGGAGGCAGTGGAGTCATGGCTATTGTGGAGTTGATGGTGCCTCCTAGAAACAGAATAGAGATGGGGCTGTGGGAAACTTGAATGGTGAGTGCTGGGGCAAATATTTAAGCTATAGTACGTGTAGCCACATAAGTGGTGGTGACTAAGGTCCTCTTGTAATGCAGGACTCCTGCTATTACTAGAGGTGGGATGGCTGGAATGTTCAGATGTGAGATTGGTTAATAGCCGAGGTTCTCTACATGAGACCATATGAGCAATTGGAGTGCTTTATAATATGAGGACTGCAATATATTAATAGGATAAACATTTTGATGACAATACTTCTTCAAGTTAGCTTTTTCCTTCATATTCCTATAGTAACAAAAGAGGCAACCTAATTTTATCTCCCAACGTGTTTTTCCATTCTAAATTCTTTGTGATGGATCATCAGGGGTTCACAGGTGTTAAGCAGAATTGGACGTTCAGATTATTACTATGCCACTTGATGAACCATTATGAGGAATTTAAAATAAGAAATCCCATTTGAACATAAAGAATAGGTTGATAAATAGGAGGAAGGAGAGATTCAATGTTGTTGATCCAGGATACGTGGGGATATATTGAGCAATCACTTCTGGGATATAGAAAGTAGGAGCTACATGATGATATTTATCTAGGAACTGAAACATGTGAATGACCTTCAGTTATTACTATCATTATTTTCTCTACCTCACATATTTATAGTGATATTTACCATCAATGAAATTGCTTTTTGGCTTTGTGGATCAATCAATAAAATATGATAGGTGGATCTCCAGTCCATATTACCTAGTAGCTAAAACAGACAATCCAGTAGTTTATACTGACACTTTCACTTGGAAAGCGGAATCTGAAAAAGTCTCCTAGTAGATCAATATAATAGAGTTCTAGCGGTAAGAACGTGGCTGTGGTTAATTTGCTCATCGAGAGCTCGGCGGAGTTTAGCTAGCACAGAAACAAGAAAAGTGGGAATTTCCACCAAAGTATTTATTTTACATCAGTCTACCTTAAACAATCCACAGACAGAATAATTAGTTCTCTCAAGTAAGATAAATGTATTTTTAGGTGGCAGGTTAATTTCTTAAGAACTTGCAATCTCCCTTAGCAGTCCACCTATCTCCAGAGCACCTTGAGTCAACAATGAGAAGACAACATCCCAAATAATGATTGGACTGGTGTTTTAATTAATAAGTGTGTCATGTCTGCTCAGACTAATTGGATTTTGAATAGAAACTGAAGAAAGATTGGTAAGACTTTCTGATACTTCTTTGCACTGTCTCATTACCGAGCCTGAGACCCGAGCTTGTGTGCGCCATCTTCACAATTTTATCTCTCTTCCTGTACTATTATGTTATTATTAATTTGCATAAAAGTCCATTCAAGTAGTTCAGGTTAATGGAGACAAACGATTTTCATGCACTTCTCGAAAAGAATTCACGAGCAATTTAATTTTAGGAGATTAAACTTTGATCCTGCTCAAAATCATTTTTTAGCCGTTTGATCAAATACCGCAGGTCACTCGGCTTTTTCTTCAGTTATAAAGCAATTAGTTAGAATGCAATGCTATCTCCTCAATTTCTTTTCAGTTTTCATGCTGCAGTCACATTCATCATTGAAGCCCTCCATTTCCAAGCACCTAAATGTAATCTTTGAAGAAGATAAATACCCAATAGACACAGAAATGATGTCTTACTGTAGGCCATTGTGTTATAAGACAGATGTATTAACCCTCTGGGCTGACAACAATTCATACATTACATCCTTCTGCAATATAATGCAGCTTGCTTGGCAGAGAAGGATAATGCAGTAAATTATACTAGCCAGAGAGATGAACTCTTTGCAGATAGTGAAATCACTGTTTCCCAGAATACAGCTCATTTTACCACAAAGATCAATGGGGTGGATCAGATAATGCAGCCAAATAAAATTAACAAGCATGCACTTTACAAATATTCATGCTTTTATATGCATATCATTAGACAATGATGGGTCCATGGCATGCATGCCAGCAAAATGACCACATAATTTAATGGAATCAATGACTGCATCCAGGACAAACGACAGTCACAGCTATCCCTTGATATTGTTTAATCAAAGCCAAAATTTAACATAGATTTAAATACATTTATTATGTTCTATCTATCAATATATCTATTTATCCATCTATCTATCCCATATCTATCTATCTATCTTTCTATCTAGCTATCTCATATCTATCTATCTACAGTTGTGCTCAAAAGTTTACATACCCCGGCAGAATTTTTTTTCTTGGCCTTTTTTCAGAGAATATGAATGATAACACCAAAACTTTTTCTCCACTCATGGTTAGTGGTTGGGTGAAGCCATGTTTTGTCAAACTGCTGTGTTTTCTCTTTTTAAATCATAAAGTAACATTCTCACTTGTGAACTGTTTGCTTGTAATAAGTGTGTGTGCATAAAAGCTGAGTGAGTTTCTGGGATCCAGACAGACTCTGGCATCATTCATCCAGCCACTGACGTTTCTGGATTGTGAGTCATGAGGAAAGCAAAATAATTGTCAATGGATCTACGGGAAAAGGTAGTTGAACTGTATAAAATAGGAAAGGGATACAAAAAGATATCAAAGGAATTGATAATGCCAGTCAGCAGTGTTAAAACTGTGATTAACAAATGGAAATTCAGGGGCTCTGTAAAAACAAAACCATGGTCAGGTAGACCAACAAAAATTTCATCCACAACTGCCAGGAAAATTGTTCGGGATGCAAAGAAAAACCCACAAATAAAATCAGCTGAAATACTGGACTCTCTGAAAACTAGCGATGTGGCTGTTTCAAGATGCACAATAAGGAGGCACTTGAAGAAAAATGGTCTGCATGGTCGAGTAACCAGAAGAAAGCCATTAATGCGCAAATTCCACAAAGAATCTCGCTTACAATTCTCAAAACAGCACAGAGACAAGCCTCGGAACTTCTGGAACAAGATAATTTGGAGTGATGAGACAAAAATTGAACTTTTTGGCCACAACCGTAAACTTTACATTTGGAGAGAGATCAACAAGGCTTATGATGAAAGGAACACCATTCCTACTGTAACGCATGAAGGTGGATCGCTGATGTTTTGGGGTTGTGGGAGCTACAAAGGCACAGGAAACTTGGTCAAAGTTGAAGGAAAGATTAATGCAGCATGTTATCAGCAAATACTGGAGGCAAATTTGTAATCATCATCTCGGAAGCTAAGCATGTGACGTACTTGGACATTCCAACATGACAATAATCCAAAATACAAGGCCAAGTCGACCTGTCATTGGATACAGCAGAACAAAGTGAAGGTTCTGGAGTGGCCATCTCAGTCTCCTGACCTCAAAATCTTTTAGCCACTCTGGGGAGATCTCAAGCGCGCAGTTCATGTTAGACAGCACAGGAATTTACAGGAACTGGAGGCTTTTTCCAAGAAGAATGGGCAGCTTTACCATCTGAGAAAAAAAAGAACCTCATCCACAACTACCACAAAAGACTTCAAGCTGTCAATGATGTTAGAAGGGGCAATACACAGTATTAAGAAATGGGGTATGTGAACTTTTGATTAGGGTCATTTGGATGTTTTGGGTTGTTATTATGATTTTAAAAGAGAAAACACAGTAGTTTGACAATAAATGGCTTCACCCAACCACTAACCATGAGTGGAGAAAAAGGTTTGATGTTATCATTCATATTCTCTGAAAAAAGGCCAAGGAAGCAAAAATTCTACCGGAGTATGTAAACTTTTAAGCACAACTGTATCTATTTATCCATCTATCATCTATCTATCTATCTATCTATCTATCTATCTATCTATCTATCTATCTATCTATCTATCTATCTATCTATCTTTTATTTATAATTCATTGTATAACTGTACACTATGTGAGTTATGTTATAATTATTATTCTAGTGCATATTGTGTATTAAACTCTTGTCATTTATTTGATTCTCCCCAACACCACCCACTCGCTAGCATTTCTATCACTAGGATGTGGGTTCCAATGAATGGAATGCTGACAGACATACATGTATTACAGTGTACTTATCTTATTCATGTGTCACAAAGGCTTCTAACAAGAAAATCACTTTTATTAATGAGCTTTGTCAGAGGAACTATGAATGAACAAGCCAATTAAAGGTTTCTGTTAAAATAGATCAAATGTGCTGCAAAGAAAACAAATATGTAAACTGATTTTTATTTTAAGGTAGTTTGTTACCCCTAGAATGCTAATTAAGCCACTCAAATAGGTATTTGACACTACTTTTAGTGATTTAGTTGCCAGAAAAAAATATTTATTTAAAGGCTCAGTGCACAATTGCACCCCCTAAATTTGCATAGATAGCATTTCTTGAGTATTTTGTTCTGCACTTTGTAGCTGCTGTCACATTGTGTTAATGCCAGCCCTCATAGTTGTCTTCTCTGTAGTAGAGTAGCTAGTGGTGGCTTTAGACAGAGCCAGTCATGTGAGTCCCTAATAACAATATGTGAGCATGGCTGCAGTGTCCGTGCGGAGGTATTGAGCTGCTGATTGAGATTGAGTTCATCTCATGATATGACATTAAGTCTCTCTGCATCTCCACATGAACATTGCAGCAACATCCATATAGCATCATAGCCATGAGGGGCCATCAAAAGGTTAAAACATTGTAAAAAAATACTTATACTCACTTTACCTTTGACCTCTCTGGCCCCTCACTTTCATCTGTCTGGTTTATGTTGCATCTTCCTATCATTGCCACAAGAGCTGAAATTGTCAGGCATCCTCACACTAGGCTAGGACTTCCTGCTTTGATGAATCCTGGGACAGTTCTGCGTGCGTAAGCAAGGTTGCGTAGGCACACGTAATGATGTTATCATATCTTGACCTATCACGCATTTGTGCAGACTCCTCCTGGACCATTGGTTTCTACCAGCACTGACCGTGGATTCAGCACTCGCGGTGGTAGGAGGATCTGGCGAAGACCAGATGGGTGACATTGAGAATTAGATGGGCAGGAGCATGAGATGAATATAAGTGAGAGACCCTAGAGCAAAATAAAGGACATTACATTTGCAGACTTTAACTTTTCTGTGAATTTAATTTCCTGGGAAAATTGGAGAGAATGGGAGAATTAAAATTTTGCCTGATCTCTAGGTGCCAGCACTGAGAGACGGCTATAATGCTATATGAGCGTGATAGTAGTGTCCTTGTCGAGTCTTTGATTAGTTTGAGGCAGTGCTTGCTTGAGGGCTGTCAATCAAGATATGACAGTACTCAGTATGTAAACTGAGGGAGTAATGATACACTGAGCCCTTGTCCATGACAAGAGCGCACTGAAACCCCTCATTTGCATACAAGTAAATTATTATTTTATGGAAATTAAACCACTTAATGCTATACTATTTACACCCCACTCTTTTCCTTGAAGACTTCAAGGAACCCTATTAACAAGTCGCACTTTCACATCTGCATCCCAGCTTCTATCACTAACCACTTCTCTTGGCCTCTCACAGCTATCAACCTCTGAAACACACAAAGACGGTGAAACCCTTGACCTGGTCTTTGTCCAGCTCTGTACAATTTCCTACCTAGATTACTCACCACTTCCCCTCTCTGACCACAACATTCTCTCCTTCAAGCTCACAAATCCTCGCCCACCCCAGCACACTCCTACCTACCACACATTCAGAAATCTACAAACCATTAACCCTTATACACTTTCAGACTCCCTACACTCATCACTGTCCCCAATCGTCATTTTTTCCTGTCCTGATCTGGCTGTACATCGCTACAACGACACTCTTAGAAGCACCCTTGACCAATTAGCTTCCCTCACCCTCAGAACCTCCAAGCACAGAGTAAAACAGCCCTGGCACACATCGCAAACTCGATTTCTCCAGCTATGCTCTAGGAGTGCTGAATGCTTATGGAAGAAACCTCGCACACCAGAAGACTTCACCCACTTCAAATTTATGTTAAGAACATATAACTCTGCCCTTCACCTCACCAAACAGACCTACTTCATCATCCTGATCTCCTCAGTATCCAACAACCCCAAGAAATATTTTGACACCTTTCACTCCCTATTCAGGTCGAAAGCACAAGCCCCTATCACAGACATTTGTGCTGATGACCTGGCCTCCCACTTTATAGAGAAAATAGATAATATCCATCTGGAAATCCACTCCCAGCCACCTGATGCCGTGACTCCCATCCATCCCTGTATTTCCACTTGCTCACTCTCCACATTTGATCCTATCACAGAAGAAGTCTCCAGGCTCCTCTCTTCTTGTCCGACTACATGCACTACTGACCCCATTCCCTCACATCTTCTCCAGTCTCTCTCCATTCGTCACAAGTCACCTAACTACAATCTTTAACCTCTCCCTCTCCTTGGGCATTTTCCCCTTCTCCTTCAAACACTCTACCATTATTCCATTACTAAAGAAACCCGCTCTCGACCCATCCTGCACAAACAACTACAGACCAGTCTCCAATCTCCCCTTCATCTTCTCTAAAATCTTGGAGCGCCTGGTCTACTCCCGCCTTACCCGTTACCTCTCCACTCACTCTCTCCTAAACCCTTCACAGTCTGGCTTCTGCCCCCTACATTCGACAGAAACTACACTCATCAAAATGATCAATGACCTTCTGACAGTAAAATGTAATGGTGACCACTCTCTGCTCATTCTTCTCAACATTTCTGCAGCTTTCAACACTGTTGATCACCATCTCCTAATCTCTAGGCGTTAATGACACTGCTCTCTCCTGGTTCTCTTTCTATCTTTCTGACCGCTCCTTCAGTGTTTTGTTCACCGGCTACACTTCATCTCCTCTTCCTCTCACTGTTGGGGTACCTCAGGGCTCAGTCTTTGGCCCCCTTCTCTTCTCTCTCTACATGTCCTCAAATGGACAGACCATCAGCAGATTTCGCTTTCAGTATCATCTTTATGCTGATGACGCACAGCTATACACATTATCCACTGACCTTACCCCCACTGTACTACAGAACGCCAGTGACTGTCTGTCCACAGTCTCCAACATAATGTCGGCTCTCTATCTGAAACTCAACCTTTCTAAAACTGAACTTCTTCTGTTCCCGCCGTCTACTAACCTCCTTAAATCTGACATTTCTCTCTCCGTGGGTGGCACCATAATTACACCCCGGCAGCAGGCGCGCTGTCTGGGTGTTATGTTTGACACCAATCTCTCCTTCACCTCCCATATACAATCTCTTGCCCGCTCTTGCCACTTACACCTAAAGAACATCTCTAGAATGCACACTTTTCTAACCATGGAGACAACAAAAACCCTCACTGTCGCCCTGATCCACTCCCACCTGGACTACTGTAATGCTCTATTAATTGACAACTCCCTCACTCAACTTTTCCCTCTCCAGTCCATCCTTAATGCAGCATCCGGGGTCATCCATCTGGCTAATCGGTATTCAGACGCATTCGCTTGTCGCCAATCGCTACACTGCCTGCCCATTCATTATAGGATCCAGTTCAAAGTACTTGTTCTCACCCACAAAGCTCTCCACAGTGTGGCACCCCCTTACATCTCCTCCTTCATTTCTATCTATTGGCCTAGCCGATCGCTGCACTCTGCAAACGACTTTCGACTAACCTTGGCACAAATCCGTACCTCCCACTCTCGACTCCAAGACTTCTCCCGTATTGTGCCAATCCTCTGGAATTCTCTACCCCAAGAAATTAGGATGAGCCACAACTTGCACAGTTTTAGGTGCTTCCTCAAAACACATTTGTTCAGAGCAGCCTATCACGTTCCCTAATCAGAGTCATTTTATGTGTAAGTGTGTGTAGCCCATCCACTATCTCTATCTATCCCCCACTCCCTCAAGATGGCTGGACCATCATTGTAAATACAGAACTGTACTTTTTACCTCACCCACATCATTGTAGATTGTAAGCTCTCACGAGTGGGGTCATTTTATTTTGCTTTAAATATTGTATTATTATTAACGTTGTTACTTATGACTGTTGTGTTTGAAGCTTAAACTGTAAAGCCCTTCAGAATATATTGTCGCTATATAAATTAAAATTATTATTATTACTATACATATGATTTGTAGAGGGGTTAAATTCCCTTTGCATTTTAGGGGTGACAGATTCCCTTTAGCGTATCAGTTTTGTCTTATATACTGAACATCTTCCATAAAACTTACCAATCACTAAAATATCACATTCATAAATTCTTTAAAAGATCAAATGGGTAATTTGTAAATCAACACACAGTAAACAAACCCTAATATCAAGCGACCGGCATTATTTTGGCAGAGCCTGTGTCCACAGGAAGATCCTCTGGTGGCAGCTTATTTCCTACTCTAGTGATAGAAGTGAAAATTATTTATATATTTTTGTTTTTAAAGACTTTTGAGTCCTTTCAAGCTTAAGAATTCCACCTTGGAACTCAGCTCAATAGATTTTAAGAACACAGCAACTTCTTATTTCAGCACTATCCAAGCAATTCATTGACAAGCAACAGGAAATATCACCTTGTAACCTTGCACATTCAGTGTCTGGACATGCATAATTCACTTAGTCTGACATGACCTACAAAGGTCTACATAGACAAATTGCTCAGTTATACTGTTCTGAATCTTAAGAAATGTAAGCCTTTTGTAATGGAAAGAAAAGCATGATTGGTCAGATAATCCGTGGCTAGAATATCAACGTATAATACCAGAACAAGGTTCTTCTAATGATGAAAATATATTTTCTGTAGATTCATTACTAAAAATTGCACAGTAGTATTTCTTCTTCTAAGAACTTGACACAGTAAAATTTAGAATACATGAAATGCCCACAGCTACCTATTCATTCATCTCTCCAAAAATTGTCATAATCGTTACTGCTGAGTTTTACCCAAACATTATTCACAATCATGTTGTAACTGAATGTAGAAGTGAAGATGTGCTATTAATCAATCAAAGTGGCATCTCAAAGTTCTCAACAAATTTATTTCCCAGAAGAAAGAAAACACATCCTGTTGAATATGACGCACAAATCGTTATAATCCATCAAAGCATCCTGTCTGCCGGTTGCTTCTATTGAATCTAGTCTTAAAGCAGAAGTTTTACAATAGAAAACCAGAAACAATGTATAGTGTTCGATCATGTCCTCAAGAAACCCCAGTCATGGTGCAGTAAACCTATGGGAGATAAAACTCTTTACGAACATATCAGGTTGTCTTATCTTAACTACTGTAGAGATGACCAAATTTGTTCGGATTCGGTTCCAAATACAATTGGATTCGAATATTGTTTATGCAATATTCATCGAACACAGCCGAAGAAATTACCGAATATGCTTAGAACCATAAGACATACATTCGGCACAAATAGTGTTCGAATATGGCCGGAATATGTCAAAATCAAATTAGGGACCAAAATCCGAACAAATTCGCTCATCTCTAATGTTAACTTCAGATTAAATTTTCACTTTTCACATTCATTCGTCCCAAAATGACCATTTGACTGACTTCTTTATTATTCCAGATCCTGACTCCATCTCCAACTGCTTCATAAATGGCCCCTGTGTTTAGTCATAAATAGTAAATTTATCAGGTTTTCTACCTCTATCACCGTGATTCCCAAATTCATATGAAAGCAAATATTAAAGCAAGTTGCATTTAATACTTTTCATTATGCAGTTCAGGTTGGAGTTAATATATTTCTACTGACTCCATCCAAAACGATATACTGCAGCTATAACTCCACACCTGTGTTTTCAACCCCCCGAATGAACCTTTTTAAATAGTCATTAAAATTACAATTTTGAAGCATCTTTTGAGGGAAATAAAGAGAAAACACACCAGTTTACCTCATTCACATGGCTTGTAACTTCCAATCTTTACCTCCCAGACTGGATTTGCGCTCTGGTGGGTACTGGGATCACTGAAGTAAATATAAAAGAGAAGGGTTAAAACGTCCAAGATATATTTTCATATAAAAAAAATGCATTGCGTAAATAATGTCCAGCACCCTATACTCCAATCTAAAGTGTTTTAGGTGCTTGAACTAGCATTCGAAACACATCAGATAGGAGGATATTGTGCCATTTTATTGATTATAGATGGGTAATGTACAAACCAGGAAAACAAATACCTGAACTTGACAGGACCCTGTTCAGACTAGGAAAAGCCCTTCACTGACTGTGGTCTGTCTCTGCCTTACTGCTGAGATTGGCACTCTAAGGTAAGGCATTGCCACCCCCACTCGATGAATGCTTACCCTGAATGTTCTTAGAACACATACTGAGTATCGCAAATAATATATGTCTCCAAAGGACTTAATAGAACATATATTTCATGAAGTTATATATCTGCTGATGGATATATAGATGGCAGACCATTCAGATTAAAATAGTGAAATAAGGGAGGACAAACACCTAACAAATGGTCCAAAGAGGTACGGAGGCATAACTTTAGAAAAGTAAAAAAGTTTTTATTGGACAAACAGGGTAAAAAATGCCAATACAAGCCGGTATTTCTATTCGGAAATCAACAAATAGTATACATATTAAATAGAAGAGTACCCGAGGGACCACACATAGATGGTACTGAATGTGCTGTAAATTACGTAGGCAACTATAGGTATAATATCTTATACATCATTAAACCAAAAAGGTACAGATGTGGAGATTAAGGCAGATAATCTGCACAGTATATAGGTAGATTAGGATATCATACATGGAACATAATAAAAGCCACCTGTGGTATACTAGAGCTCCATTCAATCAATGAGACACATAATAACTGTGAGAAAGTAAAGAAAAATAATATTGTATTGTGTCCCTAAATGAGAGAAAGATCATAAGGTGCAGGAGCCTGTGATCGAGAAGGTACTTACAACCAAAAGCAGTAGTGAAATCATCAATGTTTGCACCCTGTATAAATAAATGTAGTATAGATGGATCAGTGTTATGTTTCGGTAGCTGAGGAGAAATAGCAAAAATAGCCAAAGTAGCAATACACCAGAGAGACTGGAAACTACTGGGTTGCAGAACTCTAAACTAACCGCAACACTAGAAGTAGCCGTGGAGCGTACCTACGGTGATCCTAGATGCCTCGTCACAGCCGGAGAGATAGCTACACCAAAAGACAGAAAGATGAAAGCTATCTGCCCCGTAGCAGAACCCCCAGAGAAATAGGAAGCCCCCAAACATGTAATGGCGGTAAGACAAGAAGAAAATACGAACACAGACAGAAAATAGAATGAGCAAACGCTGGGTCCCAATACTGTCTAGATAGAAAAGTATAGGAAAGAATTCTGACTGCAACCCAAAAAAACCCTGACAAAAATACCAACACTTCTGATTAACAAAAAACCTGAGATCACACGATCTCTACCACCTAAATCAGATCTCTGGTGTAACACACAGCAATTCAGTAAATAAAAAGTGACACAGGAACAGAGCAAAAGTGCAAACAAAACTGAGCACAAATGCAGCACCAGGCCCCAAAAGGGGACCAGGCTGAAGTCCACTGCTAGGCAGCAAACCAGCAAGGAAAATCCAACCAGAGGAAAAAAAACACAGCAAGTCACTTATCTGAATGGAAGCAGGGATGCAAGCTGAGCTCCAACCAAGATCTGGAAGAACAATTGATTACCGGCAAGGCTGATGGGAGTTCAGGTCACTTATATCTGACCATTTGGACCCAGCTGAAAGCCATTCAGCAATTGGTTCATTACCCTCAGAAACCACCGGAGGGAGCCCCAGCTCCGAAGTCGCCTCCAACGTGTTCACAACAGATCAGTACATGTTTCTGTATAATGGTGGAATACATAATAGTAAAATGAGACACAAAGAGTAATAGTGTAAGAGTAAGATAAACATGGAGAGGTTAGGGAATGCCAGCTGAGTAGGTTGTATATGAGGTTACCTGGATGGTCCTGGATGCAAGGGTGACGCACACCTCTACGCTTGTTTTGGATCGAGTCCTTTGTCAGGGGGTGAATACCAAGAATGTCTTTAGCAGCTCCTAGGATATGTAGAGTAGCCAGTAGCGTAGCTACCGGGGGGAAGAGGGAGCAGTCGCCATGGGCCCGGTGCTCTGAGGGGGCCCACCCGGAGCTACGCTATTGTAACTGTATGGGCGTGCACAGCGCTCCCATACAGTTACATTCTGCAGCAGAGCAGGGAAAATCGATCTGCCTGCACTGCCACCCAGCCATTATGGGCCTCTGAGCAGGCGGGGGGCCCAGTGCCAGCAGTGGGCCCCCACCCATCATCGCAAGTTCAGCTGTATCGGCATCCAGCCGATACAACTTACTGCATTGATGAGAGAAGGAGCTATACGCTCCTTCTCCCATCATCCCCCTGTCAGCATCTGACGTAGACACTGACAGCGGGCACAATGATGTCACTACCCGGTGCCTGCTGTCAGGAGATGAGCGGGAACAGGGAGCAGCGCAGGAGCTGGGAGGAAGAGAGGTGAGTATTGGATTTACTTTTTTTTATAGAAGTGCATCATATTATTATAGAGGTCTGAGAGGGCTGCATTATATTAGCATCTGCCTGGGGGGCTGCATTATA
>VIAB01021302.1:37957-48009 GCA_009801035.1 Oophaga pumilio
TACGATATTTTTAGATATCGAGCAGTATCGCTCAACACTATTTGTATGATGTCATCCCAGTAGTGAAAAAAGCCTGCATATTAAATCTGTTGGCCATTGGCTTTCTAATTGAACATCAGTGGCAATAGACATCACGCAGGATATTGGCTTTGTTTCACATGATTCATAGATAGGTATATTATTGGAAACTGTGCACAAGGTGACAATGATAATTCACAGACTTCATGAGTTTTAAAGTCCAGATTTGGTTTTATTTATTAAATCCTAAACAATAATGGCTGCACAATTGTGCAGGTACTTTGCTTTATATAGAGTACAAAAAACATAAAATAAATACCTCCTCATCTAGGCTCTAACTAAGAATAAGCAGGTTTCCTCACCATTCATGATTTTGTTGAATTCAAATTTCCAGCATCAAGTTTGCAGGGCTTTCTTATCTCTATGACCAACTCTTTCCTTACTGCAAGTGTCTTTATGCCCCAGTAATGAGCTCAGCAGTAGGACCGGAGTTGTATGAGAATATCATAGAAAACCCATTCTGGAACTAGAGACAATGGTGCGGTAGGTCCTACTAACAACCTACCCAATATTCAATTAAATTCAAGGTAAAAAAAACACATTTACCAAGGGTTCAGCCTCTTTCTCTTCATCTGGGTTTTCTATGTAGACCTTAGTCAATCCAATCTTTTAGCTGAAGCATTCCAGAGTCTACAATGATGTACAGTGAGTGCACTTTATTTGGGAAAAAACTGCCTTAAGGGTCAGAAGATGTCTGTTAAAACAAGGCTCTCGTATTGTGGACAGTTAGTCTCCAGTTGGTGCTATTGATATGTGGTAACACTTCCTTTTTTTTTCAGTGTTTGGTAGTATGCCATCTATATATTCAGGAAAGTTGATGCCTAGGTCTCAGCTGAGAAGGGGTTAATCTGTGTTTTGTGCTTTGATGTAAAGGCTTTTCATTAATTTTGTAGGAAAAACCCTGTTTGAACCGAACTTCTGAGTTACTGTTTCTGACTGAATTGATCCCATTTTTGCCTACCAGTAAACAGCTAATCTTCCACAATATATATACAGCATATATATTATAAAGCACATCAATTGAGGGGCAAAAGAATTTGTAAGATAAGCTTTTCAACAGTAATATGAGCAAGTTTTAGAGCAATAGAAATATGTAAGATTCATAGTAACAGTGGTTAACCACAACAACTATTTGACCTAAGAAACTAGTGACTACTAAATATTTCAGCCACATAATTGTTTTTTTCTTGCTTCCCTACTTTTTAGAATCTTGGTAAATTCTGACTACGGCCGGTGTCACACTTGCGAGTGTGAGGCGAGAAACTCGTATAGAAATACAGGCAGCCGCACGCTCCGGTCCGAGTGCCGGCATCAGTGCCGGGTGTTGATGCGAGAGACTAGTGTGAGTTTCTCGCATCACACTCGCAAGTGTGACACTGGCCTACAGCCCTGCTTCCGAAGATGGTTCCTGAATAGATTCCTACCTCGTACAATAATAAACCAGGAACTATACACTCATTCACTGCTTCAATAATACCTTGTATTTTTATTGGTACTCTATTGTCACATTTCAGACTCATCATTCACCTTCATCAGATATGGATTGTAGATGTAACAGGGACATATCGCAATAAGAAGTTCTAGGCAATGTTCTCACTAGAGTTTTTATCTGCATTGGCTAGGGCTGGTCACTGTAATTTGTTACTAAAGTATTGGGTTAGAATCAATTGCACTTCCTTAAAGGGGTTTTCCCATGAATAAAAGTTAATTTTAATCAATAGATCTTGGAATAATAATAAATTTCACAATTGGAAGTGTTTACATAAAATGTTCCTGTGCTGAGATAATCTTATAAATATGCCACTGTTATGTGCTGTGTAATAGCTGTGTCTGACTGTGCAGGAACATGGTCTGATAGAACCACATTTCTTGGACAAGTGGGGGGGTGACTATACAAACATTACACCATGGTATAACAAATTATTCTTTCTTTGAGGTAAAACATGGCTTAAAAACAGGCAGGGAAATGTTTTACCTCACATAAAGAATCAGCTGTTATCCCCTGTTGTAATGTCTGCATACTCCCCTTTCCTTCCTCCCTTGCACAGGACATGTGGTATGATCAGACCATGTCCCTGTATGGTCAGACACAGCCATTACACAGTGCACAACAGGGGCACACTTATAAGATTATCTCAGCACAGGAACACTGTATTTAAACACATCCAATTGTGGAAATTATTATTATTTCAAGATCTATTGATTAAAAGGAACTTTTGTTAGTGGGAAAACCCCTTTAAGATCTGTTTGCCACCTTTCAAATAGGCACCTTGACAGTTTGGGTGCCAGTACCATCCCAAACTAATTCAAAAGATAGTAGGGTAGCAGCCCTTCTTATAAACCTGTCATACTGTCACACCGAGGAAGTGTGTTCACTCCCTTATGTCACCTCTGGACAAACCCAGATGTTGTCCCACTTATAATATGGTACCAAGGGCTGAACATTTTTACTTTCTTCATTACCATGTAGCCATACCCATGGCGTACCTTTTACCCAGAGGAAAAAACAGCTTTTAACAGAAAGAACACATATACCAATATGAAGCACATTCTAAAGAAACAGTGCAAAACATATAAAATGCTTACAACAAATCCTGCAGCATAATACTACTAATAAACAGTATGCATCACATTATATGAACAGAACTTGGATACTTTTGTTCTACTTCAGACCATCATAGCGCACTAAAACCATTGGTGACAAACAAAATTGATCTGGAGGGGTCTCCTAAGCAGGGCCAGACTGGCAATCTGGCAATTCTGGCAAATGCCAGAAGGGCCTATCTGGTTGCGGGCAGCTTTGTCTACTACGTTGTTAGCAGAATTGGTTAAGAGTTGTGATAGAGCACAAAGTCGCTGACTCCGTCACTTACCCAACAGGCCATGGTTATCATTAGAAATGTAGTATATCTTGCTTTCCTCCATTCAGGGTAATATTAGTAGTAATATATCCCAACTGGTGCTTGGGGACAGGGACAGCATGGGCCTGTGTGATTTCAAATGCCAGGGCTGAATTTCAGCTCCAGTCCGTACCTGCTCCTAAGCAACAAACTTTACAGGGTTTCCAGCTGTGTCTTCATAACATACTGAAGAGCCCCCTTTTCAGCATGTTAATCCTATGATTAGCAGTTTCGGCTTCTATGCATAAAGCATGGATACTAAAATATTCACAACTGAATGAATGAGAGAACTTGTGTGTTCATTAGATTCATCAAAGTGTTTTTTGCCTGAATTCTGGTGTAAAATACTTTGATAAGTGGCAAAACTTTTTGTCCATTCTAGGTTTAGCAAAAATGTTGAGAATTTTGCCATTTACATGCCAGTTTTGCCCAGCTCAGTCAAAATGAGTGGATCTGGAATGGGATGGGGCGTGACTGCACAACTCGTCTAATTCAGGCGTTACTGATGCCAAAAATCTTACTACAGTCTAAGACAGGAGTAAGATTTGTGGTGAGGCGCACGGAGGTGTGCACCACATAATTAATGAGGAGCATCTGACTTCAACATCCCCCCCTTATTGAAAGTGACATTACTTATGCGGTCTTGATAAATCGTGTCCTGAGTCTTAAACACACCAGATCCTTTTCTTATTTCTAACAAGCATCCATAGATATTTTCTTCAGTATTGGATGTTTGTTAAAACAGGACAAAATCATTCATTTTTTTAATATCATTACCAGGTTTTTTTTGGTATTGATAGCCTGCCATAACCTGTGCAATGTGAGTTTAAGATTTTTATGTATTATATGTCAATACTTTTTAATAAAATGTTAAAGGAAAGGCCGAATGAGAACTCCGCACTCTCAACATCTAGAGTACATGACAGTTTCCATGCATATACTTTGCAAATAAACTATCACAGAGCTTTCAGCATCTTCATCTTTCGATAATGAATACCTAGAAATAATAGAAATACAATACAATCTTAAAAAAAAAATAAGTGATGGTAAAAGCATAGGATTCTATATCTATTACAAAAATATCAGGCAAAGAATGAATGAAATGTATGCACAATCAACAAAAGAGAAAACAAGCCATTCTCCCAATCCGAACAATAGTTTATCTCAAGCGGTAAGAGAAAATAGTGCATTACTTTTTTCACAGAATTCAATAAACATTGATAAACCAACACAAATCAGAAAAATATTCAGTAAACGCTGGCACAATTGAAAGTTTGATATTTTTTTATTTTCTAGAAGAGACTTAATTAGTTTTCGTCTATGCATTTGTATGCAGAAAAACTCGGCCCTGGTACAGCAGGAGGTATAAATCAGTGCATAAAGTCACCTCTTTTACTAATCGGTAAGCAGCATGGGGTTAAACAGAAGTCTTTCTGTAAGACGGATTGTGCCTTTGCTCATTTTAGATCTGCCCCAGACACTTGTATTAACAGAATAATAAGACTATTGTTTGTTCTGCTACGCTGCAAGATTCATTTACTATGTAAAATCAGAACCCAGTTACTCATTTTATGGCAGATTTATTGCATTTACAGAGGTTTAATCTTCTGTTCCTGGCAGTCTCTAAATGCACATGGCCTGTAATATTTGAGTTCTCATGTCTGCACTGCTTTACGCAGTTACGGCTTGACCTCGGAGCATTAACCCTGTCATCCAAGATATCACTGTAGTAGAATTGTTTTTTAAATATCAAAATCACAGTAATTCTTACTCACACAGTTGGCTCAATTTGTTGAAGTACTAGGCTTACCGATTCTCCCTTGATGACCCACTTGTCATACAGTATATTAGATATTAGATTCGTGTTTGTGGGAACCAATCTGGGGTCTATGAAGCTCTTGCCTTAAAGGGTTATTGCCCCCCAAAAAATCAAGTTATCAACTATCCATAGATTAGGGGATAACTTGCTGCTCTCTAGGAGTCCCAGTGCTCGGACCTCCAGTGATTTCCCAAGAACAGGGCTCTGCAGCCCGATCCTGAATGGTGTTGAGGTCAGAATGTCTTGTCTCTACTCCATTTATTAACTATGGGACTACTGGAATAAACTGAGCACTATACTTGGTAGTGCCATACAAAAATAGGCGTATAGAAGTGTTAAAGATAAAATACACCAAAATATACCAGAGGGGGGCAATAACCAGCATGGTTTTAGTTCAAAATTTATCACTATTTTTTCTTCCTCTAATGCATGTATCCACAGGATTATACTAGACAAATGGTATATTCTTCTTAATGATCCAGTGTTAGGAAAACATCTACCTAACAATCCTGGCATCACATTGAGAAAGGATCCTATGATTAGGAATATAATAGCTCTGAGTAGACTGAAATCACATACAGTTGTGCTCAAAAGTTTACATACCCCGGCAGAATTTTTGGTTTCTTGGCCTCCTTAATGTGCATCTTGAAACAGCCACACCACTAGTTTTCAGAGAGTCCAGTATTTCAGTTGATGTTATTTGTGGGTTTTTCTTTGCATCCCAAACAATTTTCCTGACATTTGTCACAGGTCACAGGTGAGGATGTTACCTTTAGTAGCCATTCAAACCCATTTGTGTCAACTTCTGTGCATGTTATCAGGCCCAAATCACCAGGGCATGTAAACTTTTGATCAGGGTCATTTGCATGTTTTGGGTTGTCATGATTTCAAAAGAGAAAACAAGGTAGTTTGACAATAAATGGCTTCACCCACCCACTAACTATGAGTGGAGAAAAAGTTTTGGTGTTATCATTCATATTCTCTGAAAAAAAGTCCAAGAAAGCAAAAATTCTGCCGGGGTATGTAAACTTTTGCGCACAAATGTAAATATACAACCAATAGTACTGACACTGGTGCAGTCTTTCCTGCCTCAATGCCCCAAAGGAGTTTTTAAGTGCAGTACCCCCAAATCCCTGTGATGCCCAGCCATTTATCATAAGATAACACATTTTTCTTCATCTGATGGCAATGACTCTTTCCCTATAAAAAGTTTCCTAACCTGTCAATCCAGCTTTGTTATTTATTTAATGGAATGTTCATGTAACTCCCAATATGTAGGAATGACGACTTAGCCCCTACATAAGAGGTTAAATTATTATTATTAATATTATTCATTTTTATGGTGCCATTTATTCCATGGCGCTTTACATGTGAGAGGGGGTGAATATAGACAAGTACAATAAATATGAGCAATACAGGACACACATAAGTACAGAAGGAGAGAGGACCCTGCCTGCGAAGGCTCACAGTCTACAGGGGATGGGTGAGGATACACCCAGGTCGAATATTGCAAAAGGTTTTCTGTTACATGGTTTGTCAAAACATTTCCCTAGAGCACAGAACAAATGTTCCAACAATCTACAGATTACACCAATCGAACATCTACCCCTTGAGACTCCCAATTGGAGAGACCAGTGGAACAGGAATGAGGCATTTTGGATATACAAGTTCGATACCCATGGCCTGAATTAACTTACAGATATTTTTTAATAATATAATTTTTATATTATATTACCGCGCAAGAGGCTGGTACCACCAGCAATTTCCATATTGAGACACTCATCACTTGGGTGTCCCAATATGGTGGTCGGTGAACTTCCACCGCTTGGAATTCAGGGATCTGGACACATCTGGACAGAACAGGATGTGAAGACATTACAAGGTAAGTATATAATAAAAAGTGATTAGCGAGTGGAGTTATATATATATACATGCCACCTCTATCGACTATATACATAAAAGTTTGTAAATGTCAGCTTATACCTATATCTGCACCTGCACTAATAGGAGACTACAAACAAATATTCCAGCTAAGGCAGTTTGCACACTTTGCGGATTTAGATGCGGATCCGCAGCGTTTTTGGACGCGCGGAATTGCATTAAATCCGCAGTGTAGTGCACAGCTAATGTTAGTCTATGGTAAATGAAGAATTGCTGTGCACATGCTGCGGAAAAATCCGCGCAGATCTGCAGAGGTTTTTTTTCTGCAGCATGTCAATTCTTTTTGCGGATCCGCAGCAGCGTTTTCTGGTCTCTCTCTCTCTCTTTACATTTTATATATTCTCTCTAAGAAAGTTTATGAAAATTCTTGTTTTATGTAAGAAATAGCTGATATTGCACAACATGACAGGCTACAAAAGTTATAGCTGTTGTCCAGTAATACAAATATACATGGTCTTTTTCTTACAGAGACAGCTCCTTATTTGTTCATAGGCTGGATCTTGTAAAAATTGAGTTCAATTTAGTTTAACAGGACTGACACTGCAATACTTACAATGAACTACAACAAATCTGCCATGTTGTTTTAATCCTGTAACGAAAACTTTCAATGTGATTAAAATTTTGAGTTGATTTACAATATAAATAATGTTCATCAAAGAAGACATATGAGTTATTTTACTACTGTTGTTAAGAAAACATACATACCATAATTAACCTAATTGTCAGTGTCCTCAATTCAATCTCCTGCTTGTCCTAACCATATCATAAATTTCATTAATATACAGTGAAAAGATCAAAATTAGGGATTAATAGTATGTGAGTGTAGTTAAGGCTAGTGTAAGAGCAGGGTCGGACTGCCCATCTGGCAATTCTGGCAATTACAGGTGAGCCCGTGCTGTCAGTGGACTGCTCAGTCACGCTGCAGGTCTCTCCTGTAGTAGAACATCTAGATCTTTATGCTGCACAGGGATACACTTCTTAGGACGGGTTCCCACTAGCATATTATATCTTATGCGAGAGCATCGGATGCTATATGCTGATGACACTCGGCTCCTGCTCTGCTACGAGCATGAGCCGAGAATCAGTGCTCTGTGCTTTGAGCTTCTCGCAATGATAAATGATGAGAATGAAGATTTTTTAAGCAGCCTTGAAAAAACAATTCACTTGATGAACAAGCATTTTTCTCATTTGTCATATGATCAACAGGTTGTATTAAGTTTGAAATTATTCTGAAACAAGTGTTCCCAGAATAACTCCTCGAAAATCTTGCAGTGTAATTGCACCTTACGAGTGTGCAGTTTTATGTGCTTGATTGTATTACAGACAGATGGAAGAGCTGCGTTCATTGGTAGAGGTCAGTTTACACTGAAAAATTATATTGAATGTTTGTTTCTAGGAACACTCATTGCACAATAATCCTACAATGCAAACAGGCTGATGATCACCCAAAGAATGAGAAAAATGCTTGTTCATCAGGTGAAATGATATATAAAGAGGTTGTCAGGGAACATTTTATATTTTTACATTGGGCCTACAAGCTAAAAGGCAGATAATTGCTAATTACTTGCCTCTTTTACCCAGTACCGGCTCAGAACCATCATGGACCACTCCTGATGGTGATTCTGCTGCTTCACATCAGCAGAGCAGCTCATCCTCTTTTGCTATGCTCTGTTGATGGGGCATGACTGCCGTCATGCTGATTGACAGCCGTCTATCAATCGGCATGACGACATGAACAGCAGAATCACAATCAGGAGCTGTCAATGAACGTCATTTGGTAGAACAGGCAGTTAGTTGGCAACTACCTACCTGCCTGTTAGTTCTTAAGCCCATAGTGAAAAAAATAAAGTTATCCCTTATAATCCCATTATGCATACTGAGAATAGTGGCAGCTTATGTACACTCAACAGATCATTCAGTGAACATTGTTAAGTGTGAGATGCATGTGTGAACAGGAGACTAAATGATCACTAATCAATAAATAGTTACTGGTTTGACAGTTGTTCAATGCTGCAAATCAAGTCATGTAAACAAACTCTTTAAGAGTGAGGCAATTTAAAATCTAAAGGGTATTTCACACATAGCGAGATCGTTAGCGAGATCGCTGAAACATCACAGGTTTTGTGATGCAACAACGACCTCGCCAGCGATCTCGCTACGTGTGACACATAGTGGCGACCGGTATCCCGCTGCGAAATCGCTGATCGTGCTGGAATATCCTAGGCCATTTTTTGTTCATTGGTGTCCCGCTGGCCAGCATGCATCGCTGTGTTTGACGCCATAAAAACGACGAGCTACCTTTGTTGGCAACTCAGAACTCATCGATGCAGGCGTGATTTTGCTTTGTCTTTTTCAGAATCACTGCTGTGACAAGGTCCCAACGACCGCCGAGGTCGTTATATGGATCGCTGTATTGTTGCTGCGTCGTTAAGTAGATCTGCCTGTTTGACAACTTACTAGCGACCATGTAGCGACGTACCAGCGATCCTTACCAGGTCATATCGTTGTTGGGATAGCTGGAGCGTCTCTATGTGTAGCGGGGCCCTAACACTCTACACACAAAACATTTGTTCCCCATGAGATTAACTAGTATCAAAGTGTCTATCAGCATCTTGCACCACTCTCCACATAAACAATACATGTACAATCAACAAATAGGACAAAATAAGTGAAAACTTCTGTGAGTATAACTACTCACCTCCTAAAGTCAGTACTTTGTAGAGGCTTCTTTTGCGGCAATTACAGCTGCAAGATGCTTTGGAAATGTCTTTATGAACATTCCACATCTTGCTACTGGAATTTTTGCAGGTTCCTCAAGGCAAAACTCCTCCAGCTCTTTCAAGTAAGATCTTTGTCTCTTGTGAACACCAATCTTTAAGTCTGACCACACATTCTCATTTAAGGGGTTGTCCATAACCCCTTCTTGAACTAAATGTTTGGTCCAGATAAAATTAAATACCTATACTCACTTCCCGTGCTGGTGCTGTTCCAGCAGTGTTAGCACTCGTGGTCCATGAGCTCTCATCCAGTGTTGTGACATGTGGTGCCCGGGGCCCAATCAGTGCTGGTGTCACTGCATTCATATCAATTGAACATGTAGAGGAAGTCTGGGCTGCAGCTGATCCTGGATTTCCTCTTCATGTTCAATTCATACTAAGGTGGAGCCAGTGACACCAGGGCTTTCTGGGTACCGGGCACCACATGTCACAATACCGCATGAGAGCTCCAGGACCATGAGTGCTGACACTGCTGGAACGGCATCAGCATGGGAGGTGAGTAGAGTTGAGCATTCCGATACCGCAAGTATCGGGTAT
>VIAB01021305.1:0-14418 GCA_009801035.1 Oophaga pumilio
CTATCCTGATATGTATGGTCCCCCTCACCCCTATTAAACTGCATGCAAAAAAACCATACTCACCTTTTTTCCCTGTGCTCCAGCGCTATCCCTTTCTGCCGGAGACCGGGGTAGGAGTGTGGCGCCGGAATACGCGCATGCCCATATCACGCTGTCCTGCACATTAGCGTTTTTTAGCGCAGCGCATCATGCTCATCCTATCGCATGCATCATGTGCCCCTATGTTTAACATGACGGGCGCATGGTTTAGCGTTTGCATGCGATCATCAGCGTTTTTGTGCGCATGCGTTATGTCGAGGTGAGCGCCTTGGTGCGCACGACGCAGCATGTTGCATTTTTTGGTCCACCCAAAGTTGTTAAAAAGACTCATGCGTTCGCTTTGCACACAGAATGCGCTAAAACAAGACATTACAGTCTATGTGATCGCTGGCGTGCGCATTGATTTGTGCACGTCAGCATTTTAAGACGCATGCGTTGTAAAAGATTCCACATGTCTAGACACTGGTTTACACCACCCCCTACACAAAGATACATTGTTTGGGGGTAGTGTAATATAAAAGAAGATGTTGGCACTGTCTGTCCACTATACAGCCTGCTACAGACAGACAGTTACACAAGGAGCTTTGAACTACTGCGATAATGTGAGTATAAAAACCTAATGTCTGTCTCTCCTTTTTTCTCAATTTATTATGTACTAATGTCTCTTTTTTTTTTTTTTTTTTTTTTATTGCAGCATGTCTGGAGAGGAGTACTAGCCGGCCCCTGGTGAACTGGCCCAAGTAGAGAGTGAAGTGAGTACCTTCCTTCCCTACTGATTTGTAAATATTTGCTGTTGCATGTACACGTGACAAATAATTTTTTTTTCTTTTTCAGACCTCATCGTCCATGGCAGCGGAGGGAGAACGGGAGCAGTCAGTCCGTGTGCAGGCGTGGAGTCGGCCTGTATGTATAGACTGACAGCTTGTACGCTTTTTTTTTCCCCTGACTTTTTTCTTGCCTGTTTTTCCTACTCAGTCTAGCTGCTATTCTGAATCTTGCCACCAGATCGTAAGTATTTTGTTATTGTATGTATTGTGTTGTATTCTGTGTTTTTTTCTTTTCCATAGGAGTTGGCGCTTTGACTATTGTAAATGCATGATACTAATGTTTTTCTTTTCTTTTCACAGCACCTGGAGCAGCACCCTGCATCCTGGTCCTGGAGCGGTCCTTCAGCAAGCTGCCTCGGACCCGTCCCAGCCATCCACCAGCCAAGAAACAGCTTGTGGGTCGGCAACACAGACAGCTGGAGACCAGTGGTCCATCAGGTGTTTCCCTGTCCCAGGTCTCTGCCACTGGTTTTACGGGCACTTCCCGCCAGCGGCAGAAGGCCTCGGACAGAAATCTCATGCCCGAGTTCATTCACTTGAGCACGGTTTTTCACAATGGCCTCAAGGCGCTGAGCGACAGACTGGAAAGCGGTTTTACCCTAATGGAAACACGCTTCCAGTCTGTTGAGCTTTGCCTTGACCATCTGGAAGCCGACCTCAACAGACCAGCGCACCATTTTTTTCACCAAATTGAATGGGGCATGGCGGAACACCTTAGTCCTGAGCTCCAGCTGACTGTGATGCAGGCCTTCAACACTGCTTATACGCAGGCTATGCAGCAGAGTCGGTACGTGCAGCACCCAGTTGTGTCTTTTCCAACCGTGCCACCACTGACTTGCTTCACCTCACTACCAACTTCTGCTGCATACCACTGCACGGCTACCAGCATTCCAAGCCATCCTTGACACCAGTACACAACAGCATGTCCCAATGCAGCTGGACACTCCCCTCCACCACCATGCCAAGCGCTGCTCCTGCTTGGACATCCTCCACCCCTGTTTGGACCTCCACCTCTGCTTGGACCTCAACCACCTCCACCCCTGCTTGGACCTCCTCCACCTCCAAGATCGCCACCACCACCGAGCAGCAGCTGAGGGACCCACACTTATTATTCAAGACCACGGACCCTTCCAAGAGGTCCCCCAGCTCCAGGAGGTCCCCCAGTTCCCGGAGGTGCCCTAGCTCACGGAGGTCCCCCAGCTCCAGGCGGTCCAATAAGGAGAGCACAAAGACTGGCCGCAGAATGCAGAAAAAATTAAAAACTTTTGTTCTCCCTCCCCCTCACCTACCACTATGTCTGACCCGCTGCCTTCCCCAAAACTTTCGTCGCTCCTTCCCCTCGAACCCCTTCGTCGCCTTCCTTAAGTCATTCCTTAAGTCATTCCTTGTCCCTCCACACCCCCAAGTTCCCACCATCTTCCCCCAAACGTCGCTCCCGGTAATTTTTTTTTGTTTGTTTGAAAATAAATGTTATTTTGTTTTTCCCCAACTGTTTGGTTTAATTGTTTCTTTCGCCGCCTGCACACACAGCGCCGTACACACACTGCACCGTACACTTCGTCCTGGAGCTATGTGTTGTGAAAAACACAAATATATGACTTGTATTTTCACCACCAGTCTCTTCAGTCTACAAATATTGGTAGACTGAATAGAGGCTGGTGGGGCGTGCAAGGCATATCTATTCTCACCTTGCCAGGTATCATAAAGAGTGAATTGAGGATGGTGTGTTTTGCCCATCATCATTTCACTCTTTGTGACACAAGGCCAGGTGATTGTAGACATACCTTGGAAGTAACCACATCATCTATTCAGTCTGTGGCAAATAGACTGAAGAGATGATGGAGAAAATACATGTCATATCTACAATACCCTGGCCTGGTATCATAACCATTTAACACACCTGGCCAGGTGACTATACATATGAGTAGTCATCTGCAGCGTCACTTCAGTCTGCATCATCTATTGCACGCAGACTGGAGAGATGCTGGTGGTGGTGGTCATATGTGTATTCACCTGCCCAGGTGTCAATAAATTCTTTAGTCTTAATTCTTTTTTATTTTTGCATCCTCACTTCAGCATGACACTAGGCCAGGGATTGTAGAAGTTGTATATACTTTATCATCTCTCCAGTCTGCATGCATACTTAGCCACAGTGGAGATACTACAACTAATATTTATACTCATATGGTCAGGTGTCATTAAGAGTTAAGGATGCTAGTGAATCCCAAAATCAATATTTGTAACATCATGCCAGGTGATAAATATTAGTTGTATCTCCACCATCGCTGCAATCTGCTTGAACACAGACTTGAGAGATGATGAAGGTCATACAACTTTTCTCTATAGACTCACCTGGTAAGGAGTCCTAGTAAAGTCAGGATGCACAAAACACAGCATCCTGACTTCACTGGGACACCGGGACAGGTGATTATTGTATTGGAGTGTATAAAGACTGGGTGCACTCGGTAGAGGTATCAAAACTGTTTTTTTATTAACATACACACAATAAAAAATTTTTTACACTATTTTATCTTGCCATGCCACATGTCCCACATCAGGTATAAAGTATGCCGAAAATTGGTCCCTCATTTGGCCAACTTTAACTGAGGACCTGAGAGGGTGCTGAGTGAAATCAGGCAATGGATTGGCAGCTGGTTCATCTAGTTCAAAGTTAGGGCGCTCTTTAGCCATAACAAAATTGTGAAGAACCACACACGCTTTCACCACCTTATCCACTGTTTCAAGTTTAAGATTAATGGCTGTGCCGAGAATGCGCCATCTGGACACAAGAATCCCAAAGTCACACTCTACAGTTCTTCGTGCCCTTGTGAGTCTGTAATTAAAGATTTTTTTGTGTGGTCCATGTCCTGGCTGGAGTAGGGATTCAGCAGGTTTTGGCACATTTGAAATGCCTCATCCCCAACCATTACAAATGGTAATGGCGGACCTTCGGTGTGGGGAGGAGGCCGTGGCAGGGGGAAATTAAAATCGTTGCCATACAACCTATGGCCCATGTCCGAGTTCTTAAAAGTCTGAGAGTCATTGCCCCTGCCAAATGCCCCAATGTCTAAGACAACAAAACGACAGTCTGCATTCGCAATGGCCATGAGTACTGTAGAAAAGTACTTTTTATAATTATAGTACTCCGATCCACTTTTTGCGGGTTTGGCTATCCTGATGTGTTTCCCATCCACCGCTCCCAAACAGTTGGGGAAATTGCAGACTGTCAAGAATTGTTCAGATATTTCAATCCACTTTTCCGCGGTGGGCAGGGGCATAAATTCAGGACAGAGAACGTCCCACAAAGCCCGGCCGGTGTCCGCAACTATTCCCGACAAGGTGGAGATTCCAAGCCGGTACTGGAAGTGGAGTGAAGATAGAGTCTCGCCAGGAATCTGCAAAACAGAGGAAGAAAAATTTTAATTGTCTAGGCTTTGGCAAAACACTGATATGAAAAAAATGTATGTACATGGCGTAACAATAATTCTGCAGGCTTTTAGTAAATGGCAGAACAAAAACAATTATACACGCATTGGTTTTTAAATATTACGTACCGTAATGTGACCAGGAGCCGTTCCTCAGGAGGAATGGCATGACGGAGCTGTGTGTCCTGTCTCCGGATGGCTCATTCAACACGACCAAGAAATACATGAAGCTTTCTTGGTTCATCCGGGTATAGTCATGAAATTTCAACGGGTTTGCCTGGAGCTCGCTGAAGAGGGTGTGGTACGCTCCATGGCTCTCCCGGAGTTCAATAATAGGATGTCTCCAAAAACGACGTCGCTGCTGTTTTCGCTGTCTCTCTCTCTCTCCTTTTGTTGCTGGCAAGCAAATGCAAAAGCCAGAGCCAGCGCAATGTCCAGATCCAAGTTGAAGCGAAAACTCTCCCAACGCAGATCCATGGTGACACTGGAAACAGCAGCAAAATCGGAAGAATTCAGCTGTAACAGGGTCTATATAAAGAAGTCCCATGACACTCGCCCACTGGTGTCCCATTGGTGGAGTCTGTTTCAAAGATTTTCCTCCTGTGAAATGTGACACTTTGAGAAAGCATGCGCCTAAATAACGCAAACACATGCAAAAACGCTTGATAACGCATGCAAACTCTGCTTTTTTTGTCGTTATGCGTACATTGATGCGTTAAAAAAACATGCGCTTGCATACATTTTTGCATGTGTTTTTAATTGCGCACAATGCGCAACGCACAACGACGCTAATGTGAACCTAGCCTTATAGATATGGCATGTCCTGGGTTAAGGCAAGCAGTTAATAAGTCACCTTTCTTGATGCTGTACGTCGAAAGGAAAGGTTAATGATGAGGATTGTGGCCTTCCTGGAGAAACGGTCTTGATTCCTGCATGCTGGTAGGAAGGCTATCAGCCCTGCGAAGTACGTTGCAGAATCCTGTATAGAGTGATTCTGCTGACGTAGCTGCTGGCGGGAAAGCAGAGGATTGTATAGTGTCTCCGGAGCGGAAGCAGAGGGGAAAAGCTGTGATCCAAATCCTTACAAGGTTTTATGCCTCGTGTCACACGCTGGGACTCCCCGCTGCTGTGGCTTTTATGCTGCGGTGATGAGCGGTGTCCCTGGATGTGTCGGTTAGCTGATGCTGCAGCTTCCTCTCTGGCAGGCTGCAGTAGATGGCTGGGAAGCTAAGTAAACTTGCGATAGCGTCCCTTGTAAGTCCTGGGGGATCCTGCTGTAAGCAAGACCACCGGCCGGTGTCCTACGATAATGTACAGGGTCTCCCAGGCAGAAGCAGAGAGTGCTGTGCCCAGTCCTTATATGGAGCTCAGCGCCTCTGCTTGGGGAATCCCTCCTGCTCTCTCACTGCTATAGAGTGAATCGCGGGAGACGCTGAGCAAAGCTGCCGGTTTAAAATGTCTCTCCTCAGACCACAGAGCGGTATATTTAATACAGTTTGCAATATACACCACAGTGAACTCTGTAGCTTATGCAAATAGAGTTAGGCTGTAAATAGAGCAAGACAATAAAATCTAAAGCTCCCTGCATCACTTATATAAGCCATGCAGATGGAGGCACGTTCACCACTGACAGGATTAGTAATAATTTGACGTACACGTTCCAAAAAGTTCTACTTTTGTCTTCTTAGTCCACAGAGTATTCTCCTTAAAGTCTTGGGGATTATCTTTATCTCTCACAATTTTTCCTTCCTGTACCTCACAGAAACATGGCTGACATCCTTCGACACTGCCTCCCTTGCTTCGCTGTGTTACGGCAGCCCCAACTTCACCCACACTCCTGGCTCTGGCAAAAGATATGGTGGAGTTGGTCTTATCCTTTCTACCAACTGCACCTTCAACCCTACCTCATCCTCCCTTCCTTTGAACTCCACTCTGTGCTCATCTACTCAACCTCCATGTGGCCATCATATACTGACCCTAAGGCCCAGCCACTGCCTTTATTGACCAATTCTCAATGTGGCTTCTTCACTTTCTCTCTACTGACATTCCCACCATCATCATAGGTGATTTTAGCATCCCCACTGACACTTGCCAGTCAGCAGCCTTCAAACTCCTGTCGCATACTTCATCTTTCAGACTTACTCAGTGGTCCTCCTCAGCCACTTACACAGACAGACATACCATATTTTTAGGACCATAAAGACGCACCCCAAATTTTCAGAAGGAAAATAGGGGGAAAAATGTGTCAAATGGGGGTCCGTCTTACAGTCCGAATTCAGCTTACCAGGGAAGGGATCTGCACAGGTAGAGGAGTGGTCACGGGTGGTTCCTTGGTACAGGCTGGTGCGGTGGCTTTGCTCTGTGTTGCGGCGTTGATCTGTGTGATGGCTGTGCTCTGTGGGGTGGCTGTGCTTTGTGGGGTGACTGTGCTCTGTGGGGTGACGGCTCTGGGGTGGCTGTGCTCTGTGGGGGTGTGGTCTCAGGGCTCTGGTTGCAATATACTTACAAATCCTGTTGCCGCGGTCCCAGTGCAGCCTCTCTGTGGTGTAGTCGCAGCTGGGCTCTGTGCTGCGTGGGGGGCTCCGCCGACATTTTGTCAAAACCCGGAAGCACCCAAAGCTCCGTTGTTACGACGCGGAGGCCTCCGGAAAGATCTATAAACTTGACCTTTGGACAACTCATTAAGTCCTATTGCTTCCAATACCATCTGTACGCTGATGACATACAGATCTACAACTCGGGCCCAGATGTCACCTCTCCTGTCCAAAATCCCGGAGTGTCTATCCGCTATATCCTCATTCTTCTCTTCTCGCTTCCTCAATACGGACAAATCTGAACTTATTATCTTTCCTCCATCTCGCGTATCTTCCTGACATGATCTATCCATCACAATAAATTACATCACTCTTTCTCCTGTTACCAAAATCCACTGCCTTGGAGTAACTCTTGACTGTGCCCTGTCCTTCAAACCGCACATCCAAGCTCTCACCACCTCCTGTCGCTTCCATCTCAAAAATATCTCCAGAATCTGTCCTTTCCTCAACCCTCACTCTACCAAAATGCTTGTGCATGCTCTCCTCATCTCACTCCTCGATTACTGTAATTTCCTCTGTGGTCTGCCTGCTAACTCTCTGGCACGTCTCCAGTCCGTTCTTAATTATGCTGCCTGATTAGTTTATCTCTCTCCCTGCTACTCTTCCACTTTCCCAATTTGCAAATCCCTTCATTGGCTTCCAATTCCCAGTGTATTCAGTTCAAACTACTAACACTTTCTTACAAAGCTATTCATAACCTTTCTCCTCCGTGCATCTCCAAACTAATCTCCAGTTATCTTCCCTCGCGTGATCTTTGGTCTTCCCAAGATCTCATTCTTTCCTCCACACTTGTTCGTTCCTCACCCAATCGCCTCCAAGACTTCTCCAGAATATCCCACATCCTCTGGAATTCTGTGCACCAACACATCCGGTTATCCACCACATTTGGATCCTTCAGATGGAACCTGAAAACCCATCTCTTTCAGGAATGCTTACAACCTGCAATGACCACACTGCCACCTCAGCACCAGGAGCTGCTGCCAACCCCGACTTACTGTCTCTTTCCCCATCATCCTGTAAAATGTAAGCATGCAAAAGCAGGGTCCTCTTCCCTCTGTACCAGTCTATCATTGTTTGTATGTAACCCCTTCTCATGTACAGCACCGTGGAATCAATTGTGTTCTATAAATAAATAATAATACGTTGGAGTTCTGAATACTGTTCTTAACTGAGGCAAGTGAGTCTTTTTGTTCTTTGGATGTTGTTGTGGGGTCTATGACCTCTTGGATGAGTTGTCACTGCACTCTTGGGGTAATTTTGGTCTGCAGGCTACTCCTGGGAAGGTTCACCACTGTTCCATGTTTTCGCTATTTGTGGATAATTGCACTCACTGTGGTTTGCTGGAGTCCCAAAGCTGTAGAAATGGCTTTAAAACCTTTTCCAGACTAATAGATCTCAATTACTTTTTTTTCTCATTTGTTCCTGAATTTCTTTGGATTGTGGCATGTGTAGCTTTTGAGGTTCTTCTGGTGTACTTCACTTTGTCAAGCAAGTCCTATTTAAGTGATTTCTTGATTGAGAACAGGTGTGGCAGCAGTCAGTCCTGGGTGTGGCTAGGGACATTTAACGCTGCTTCCCAAAAATGTGATAAACGACAGTTGCTATTTTGTGACTTATTACTTGCAGATGAATCTTTGTTTTATCTTTTGACATGAATTCTCTACAGGGAATATCTCATGCATTTATTCATATTCAATGTAAAGATGTGGAAGATTTTTTTCTCATAGTTCTAGTTATTCATTTATTTATTTAAACACTCAAATTTGGTGCACTTTATGGCAACTGCAGGGAATTTGATAGATTATTAAAGGTTCCAAAATTGAATTAAGGCAGTACATACACCACATGATCTATGTGTGTATAGTAGCTCTGTTGCCTCATCTAGACTTTGGGACCCATTTTTATGAGATGTCTTAGGCCAACTCTATACAACAAAAGTTGTATAGAAGTAAAAAAAAATATTTTCTCATTACCCCTTTCCGACATCGGACGTAATAGTATGCCGATGTCGGACTCCCTCTTTTTGATGTGAGCTCTGGCAGCGAGCCCATGTCTTTCCCGGTTCATGTCAGCTGTTTTGAACAGTTGACATGTGCCCGACACCGCCGTGGGTGGAATTGTGATCCACCCGCTGCTATTAACCAGTTAAATGCTGCTGTCAAACGCTGACAGCGGCATTTAACATGCGCTTCTGGAAATCTGCCCACCGGTGACCCCCATCAAGTGATGGGTTGGCATGACAACCAGAGGTCTCCTGGAGACCTCTATGGTTGTCAGTGACGTATTGCTATGAGCGCTGCCTGGTGGTCGGCACTCAAAGCAAGGCAGCAATTCTGCTACATACAGCTGATCTGATCATCGCCTCTATGTAGCAGAGCCGATCAGGTAATGGCAGCTTCTGTTCTCCCATGGAGACTATTGAAGCATGACAAAAGTTAAAAAAAAAAAAAAAAAAGTTTTTAAAAATATAAAAAAAAAAATAAGTTCAAATCACCCCACTTTCACCCCATTCAAAATAAAACAATAAAAAAAAATCAAACATACACATATTTGGTATTGCCGCGTTTAGAATCACCCGATCTATCAATAGAAAAAAAGGATTAACCTGATCGCTAAATGGCGTAGCGAGAAAAAAAAGTGAAAACACCAATATTACTTTCTTTTGGTCGCAGCGACATTGCATTAAAATGCAAAAACGGGCGATCAAAAGATCGTATCTGCACCAAAATGGTATCATTAAAAAATTCAGCACGGCACGCCAAAAATAAGATCACTAAAAATGGAGACGTTACGGGTATCGGAAAATGGCGCTTTTTTTTTTTTTTTTAACAAAGTTTGGAATTTTTTTCACCACTTAGATTAAAAAGAACCTAGACATGTTTGGTGTCAATGAACTTGTACTTGTAATGACCTGGAGAATCATAATGGCAGGTAAGTTTTTGCATTTAGTGAACCTAGTAATAAAGCCAAACAAAAAAACAAGTCTGGGATTGCACTTTTTTTGCAATTTCACCGCACTTGGAATTTTTTTTCCCATTTTTGAGTACATCACATGGTAAAACCAATGATGTCGTTCAAAAGTACAGCTCGTCTCGCAAAAAACAAGCCCTCACATTGCCATATTGACCGAAAAATAAAAAAGTTATGGCTCTGGGACCGAAAATACCTCCTGACGTTAATGGAATTTATAAAGAGGTCTGAAATTTTCTCTTGTAATTCCAGCTTTCCTAACAAACTAATCAGCACTTTTGATCATTCAATAGCTGCTGGGGAAGCACATGACCAGACCTGCCAATTGGCCTCTTCCATTTGTAACATGGCTCACATGGGAAAGCTGCTTTTCTATTGGAGGAGGCTGATGGACAGACCTGGACACATGCTTCTCCATCAGCAGCCAGTTTATGGATAGAAGTGCTGTTAAATTTAAAAAATGAGCTGCACTACCAATATTTTACAGGCCAATGATGTCAAATTACTCCACATCTATACATTTTACAATTGCTTCAAAATGAACTGATGCAGAAGACACGTAACTGTACTTTGAAATTGCTTTTGAAAATTGAAATGCAAGACCAAGTGGTGTTGCTTTCTGACATGTACTTTGTATCTCTCAGGTGGAAGACCGTAGAGCAGAAATGGAACGCAAGCTGATCAGTATGAAAGTTCAGTACCAGTCACTTCAGAAGCAACATGCTTTCTCCAGACAGCAAATGCACCGAATGAAGGTATAGTTGCAACTTTAATGGGTGTCTGTCAGCACAAAATAAATGTTCAAACCCAGTACAGGCGCTCAGTGCATCCATGGCATGGCCAAACTGTTAACTACACCTTCCTTACTTTTCTTATTTTGCATCAATATCGTCTCCCCTAGTCATGGATGAAAAGCTCTGGCTTCACAGGAACAAATGAATAGAAACAAATACCATATATACTTGTGTATAAGCCGAGATTTCAGCACTTTTTTAGTCATTGTACAGAAAGCCAGCGGGGGAGAGGAGCGGTGGAGCAGCTGCAGGAGCCAGCGGCTGCGACAACATACTCGCCCTCCTCGCGCTGTCACTGCATGTCCCTACATCTGTGTTGTCCCGGTGCGGCAGCTCTTCCTAAGCTGAGCGGTCACGTGTTACAGCTCATTAAGGTAATGAATATGCACACGTCTCCACTCCCATAGGCGTGGAGCCAATATTCATTACCTTAATGAGCAGTACCACGTGACCGCTCAGCACAGGAAGAGCTGCCGCGCCGGGACAATGGAGATGCGGGTGATTTGTAGCGATGGGGTAGCCGAGCCATGCATACAAGGATGGGACGGGAAGCCGAGCCATGCATACAAGGATGAGACGAGGGAGCTGAACCATGAATACAAGGATGGGACGGGGAGATGAGCCATGCATACAAGCATGGGACGGGGGATCCGAACCATGCATACAAGGATGGGACGGGGGAGTCGAGCCATGCATACAAGGATGGGACGGGGGAGCCCAGCCATGCATACAAGGATGGGACGGGGGAGCCAAGCCATGCATACAAGGATGGGACAGGGGAGCCCAGCCATGCATACAAGGATGGGACGGAGGAGCCCAGCCATGCATACAAGGATGGGACGGGGGAGCCCAGCCATGCATGCAAGGATGGGACGGGGAGCCCAGCCATGCATTCAAAAATGGGATGAGGGGGGGATTTGTATTTCATCCCAACTTGGTTACATTTTTACATTTCCTTTCATGACCCTGGAAAGGTCGATTCCTCACGATTACCTTCCCTGACCACAAACCTACCTCCCCCAGAGGACAAGCGACAACGGTTTTCTTTGGATGTAAATGTCCACAGCAGCCAATTTATTGATAATTAAAAGACACTTGGTGAGGTCCTCGAAGTTACAAAGGTCTGGTGTTTTTTTTCCCATGGCATTGCCCCTTCCCTCCCAGCCTTACTCCTAGCTGCGAGACTCAGAGGCACCATTAAACCGAGGGAAGGGGTTGCCCTCCTGACAATGTGATCCCGACGTTCCATCGCTGGGTATCACCCAAACTCGTAATAATTTGACCCTGACGTTCCATTACCTGGTATCACCCAAATCTCCAGTTAATGTGAATCCGACGTTCCATCGCCGGGTATCACCCAAATCTCGCCAGACCCACCACTACATCGCTATCCAATAAAAAGGGATCCATTTATCTAAATAATCCACGATCCCAAATTTTTTAACCAACTTCGAGGACCCGCCAGAGCCACACCGAGAGCACCTTGACTACCTCAAGTGCTCGAGACCCCACCATCCGGCAAAGCTGTGGCCCTTTCTATTCCCTCTTGCAGCCCCAAGGTCCACAAACCCGTTGCCACCGCATTCAAGTGAACCCCATCCGCCAACCAAAACTCTTCCTCCATATGATCAAAATCCGCATGGCGTACCGCCACTCCCCCGTTCCTCACCTCAAATTTGGATATTTTCTTGTTGATTTTAATGTGTGCCTTGTTAATCTTTGGGACAGATCGTGCCCCCCGCCAAAGTTTTCTTGGTACTATGTCAGACCACACTACTTTTAGGCCTGGGAACCCCACCCATAGTTGCCTCAGGTCCTCTTTGATGTCGCTTACCAATCCCTTCCCAGAGCGGACTCCTAGGTCATTTCCCCCTACATGCAAAACTAAAATATCTGGAGCTCTATAGCGGAGAACCGCTCGATGAATCTCGTGAATTACCCGACCCCATGTTAAACCCCTAAACCCAATCCACTTAATTAACGCCACATTCCTTTTGAAACCCAAATGTCTACCGTCCGTTCGTCTGTCTGCTTGTAGCACTCCCCAGTGAACATAAGAATGACCTAGTATCCAGATTAGCAGTGAAACCTGCCCTGTAATAAAAGAAACATAAGTTAGTGAAATCTTTGTTACCCGAAAGATTAGCCCCCTCACATCCGTGAGGTCTTACGTAGGACCAGTACCGTTGTGACTCCCACCGGCTAATTCTCTTTACAATTTCCAAACTTAAATCTCCAAAGGCTGCTTCTGTTGCAGCCCAGATGCAAAAGGAATCACCTACATAGCTGTGCGGCTACATGTCAGCTCACTCCAAGCACTTCCGAAACACCTTAATGAACTGATATTTTGACAAAAATGAACCGTCCTCATGACATAACAAAGGTCCCCTTTGCCTGGGACTAGAAGCCATAAATATTTGAAAACATCGCAACGGGCACATAACAGAATCCTTCACCTTTTCCAACATTACCTTCTTCCCTTTTCCCTCTTGGTCCATTTTTGACTTCCTGATCCAAAATTCAACCCCTTTTTGGGTGGCCATGATGTCTCTGGCTAAAATGCCCCTTACCCTGTTTTTTCCCGGCGCTACTAATTCCCCTATTCTCATTGCACCAAAAAAGGCCAATGAAAACGCTAAGCTAAACAACCCTTTCTCAAAACGCGACTTGCAGACCACCTCTAATTGCCGCCCTAACCTCTCCAATAACCCGAATGACATTGGCCTCCTGCTATCCCTTTGACTTTTTCACTTTCGAAAATCTCTGAGCGCCTGTCTTACTAAAAAATTCTTCGTCAAATCTGCTCTGTTCCTGACCAAAAGCTACCCCACTAATTAATTGATTTATTTTTGCTGTTGACCACTTACTATCTGCTGCCTGCCTAATTACCATCAATAACACCCCTACTTGTTCCTCCTCCGTTAATTGCTTCTTCCCTTGTCCTAACCAATGTTCTTAAAGCTGCCATACCCGTTGATAAGCTGCCTAGATGCTACCTGCTAACGATGACCTGAGACCACATTCCAGAGTCCGGGAGTACAGGGTAAGCCCTCTTCTACGCCTCTGGGGCCAGCGCCCGGAACCGATCCCACTGAAAACGAGAAAGTGCGTCAGCTATTGAGTTATATTCGCCCGGTACGTGTAAAATAAGCATTTATAGGTAGGCATTCCAACACCAACTGGCGCAACACTCTGATTACTGGAGGGGAAGAAGCAGTTATATTTTCACCATCGCCTCATTGGGAGACACAGACCATGGGTGTTATGCTGCTGCCACTAGGAGGACACTAAGCTAATGCACAAAGAAATTGGCTCCTCCTCTGCAGTATACACCCTCTGCTGGCTCTAGGCTGAACCAGTTCTTGCTAAGTGTCTGTAGGAGGCACTAGGGTCTTTCTTCAGACCCCTATTTTTTACAGAATTTTTTTTCTAATTTTGATTTTCCAAACTCTCGTTTTTATTTTTTCGAATGGAAGGGCGACGGGTCTTCTTAAAAAGTCCCGATCTCCCGAAATCTTCAACAGGCGGGAACACGGAGAGTCGCGTCCCTGTACCCCCTCCTGCAACGTCACCTCGCCCGTGCTCTTTTTGGGGCGACGGATCCTTTTAATAAGTCCGTTCTCCCTACATCCTCTACGGACGGGAACACGGGGTGTCGCCCCATGTAACCCCTTCCGGAGCCAGGGCTACAGATGGGCTGGTGCTGGATGCTTACCCTCTACGAATCCCTATCAAAGGGATGGCGGATTGAGGAGCCACAGCTGCATGT
>VIAB01021308.1:4968-15551 GCA_009801035.1 Oophaga pumilio
ATGCCCGGGCAGCGCCGGGCTCTTCAGCTAGTATAACATATAATGCAAATAATGCCTAATTGAAACAGTAAGTAAGTAGTAACACATGTAAAAAAAGTAGTGTACTTAGTTAACATTTTTTTTATCAAAAAGTGTTAAAGCTATCCCACCATAGCAACATGTTTTCAATTAGGTCAGTCCTCACTCTACTACCTCGCTATGTGCCAGTAAGTCTAAAAATATGCTGTATTTTGTACATATGTGAGCAGGCCAGGGTGGTAGTTGTGGTGAGCTGCTGTTGCATTCCCACACCTTGGCACCGCACAAAGGAAACATAAAGTAGAACACTGACTTTAGATTCTAAGGTCCCTTCCCAATTCTCACAAACGACTCTAGAGTCCATGAAAATGGTTAACAGTTCAACTTTACTTAATAACAGGCTTCTTGACACAGATACAGCACAGTTCCCATGCATTGACATTCCTGGAGCTTTCCATGTTTTTCCTTTAATCTCTGCCATGTCCTGGCAATCCCTGCCTCGCTGACAATCTCTGTCCCATCTGACAATCTCTGTCTTTCCTGGCAATCGCTGCTTCGCTGGACAATCTCTGTTCCTTCTGCAGTGTCTGTGCCTTTGGTCCACCAGCTTCCTCCCATTCCCCTTGTCCGGTTTCAGTAGGAAAAGGTAAAAGGCTCACCATCTCAGCTCCGCCTAATCCCGGCCGTATGCCCCAGATACTCCTTAGAATGGTTACCATTTAAGATGGTGACCACTTGCACGCCGCTCAGGCTGGGGTCACTTCTTGCCTCAGCAACTTCACCCCCATGGCAATCTGACTGCTTTCACTGCCGCATCACTACTTCTTGCCCTGGGCATGGCCGCCCAGGCTCCACTCACTAACCAGGAATTCCCATCACTATATCCCAGTGTCCTGTACTACACCCATCTGTGACTCCTCCCAGCCTGGAAAACCCCTTATGCTAACTATGCTTCAAACACTCTCACTCTCTATTGCTATGGTGACCCACTATTGTTCTATGCTTCTACTATCTTCTATTCTATTCTGTCCCTGACCCTATACACAACGCATGTCAAGCATATGTACATTACAACAACAACAGTAAATGAATGCATTAACAGTAATAAACACAATTAATGTGAATACTGTGCAAAGAGGAGGAGACATATGACACCCTCTGTAACCTCCGTACACAGACATATTACACTTATACTAACAGGTGTCCTGACTCTTGTTTTTGGTTTTGCTAAAATATGTTTCCAGTACATGCTACACAATTTTTAAATCCGAGAAATAAATAGTAGAGTTTGTTGAGTAGAATATTAGAAACTTTTAACAATGGCTATCACAAAATTATATCGAGAGGACATCTACATTGGAATGCCAATTCAAAATGGTATTACTAATTATGAGTAGGAAAACTCCACTTATTTAATCATACTGCTAAAGTAAATTGTCTAAATAAAAGATCTGTTTCTGGAAATAGTAACCATTAAACCAGTGGCCGCTAGTGTTTATCGCAAGTATATCATATGATCTTAAGAAAATGAAAAACTGTTCATAACTGCATACCTGGCAGTACAGCTGATTAATAACAACAAATATAAATCTTTATATATTAAATATGCGTAATATATTTTATCTTCCTTGTACTGGTAAAATAATGATGCTTTTTGTATGACTTTTTGTATATTATGTGAATTTTTGAATAAAGATTTTAATAAATTACAACAGCAAAATATTGTTCTATTAATAGATTTCTTGTTAGTATCTTTTTGTAGATGGCTGCTAAATTGCAGATGAATATTGCTGGATTTGTTTAGGATTTTTTTCTATCTTTTTTCTATATTTTAATGTTTTTTAAATGAGTGATGATACTTTTAATAAATGCTACATTTGGAGGTTTTTTTTCTGTAGTATTTGGAAATTAATCACGTGTTACTACTGTACATAAATGGTGAATACTGAATTTTCTGTTAAATCTTATCTATACATAGGATTGCAACTGATACAAGGGGGATCCATTATCTCTAAGGGAAAGAAAATGTATGTACCAAGATAGAAGAGGTTCTTTATATATCTTTACTTGAGGAAGTTATAATGGTATTAATTGAAATAGTTTAAAAGGGGCCTGAATGAATTTTTTAGTGTAATAAATGTACTAGTTACATGTTTTATGAAATGAAATAATATGGTGCCCATGAAAATGAACTAGCGTTTTGTGTAATGCATGGACTCTTCAGGCCTGGCTGAATAAATTCTGCTTTATTTAAATGGCAAGAATGAATAAGAACAACAGTGAGAGTTATTGCTGAGTCAAAGGTAAGAAAAGGTCCAATTCTAGAGATGTTTTTGAGGTATAGGAGACAAGTGACTCGATGTGGGGAGAGAGGGACCCAACTATAAGGTACGCATTGACATTACAGTTGGGTTCATATACATCGGCCAATCTATGTGCTAAGCACCTTCTTTTTACTGTAAATTTTTCTAATTTTGCTTTTCCAATTTACAACGTACATAATATAGCACTTAACCAATGTTCTATGGCAGTAATGCAGTTCCAATTTTCTAGCTATACCATTCTAAACAATCCAGAGTGCAACTTTAATGAGGCAGCAGCTTAGTCACAGGAGATGAGTCGTCCGCCAGGGCCGTGGGGTACTCGGCACCGAGCCCGTTGATTTCTATGGGGAATGTCACGGGTAGCACAGCTCGGTCCGTTGCCCTGGGCGCCCACTGAAAATGGGGGATATTTACAGGTGAATTGTACATTGATATGGGGATTCGTGACGCCACTTGTGGTATCTGGTCAGGATGAACAGCGCTGCTATGCAGATCCACTGAAGGGTTAATATTGTGCAGCTAGATGTTAAGCCTTCCATAAGTAAGGCTGATTCCTCCAGGGCAGATAGATGTATAGGAATGCAGGACAGACGGGGACCCGGCAGTCAGGGGCAATAAGGGAGACACACACATAAATCACTTTGGTACCTTTACTGAAGATGTTGCAGGCGCTTCCCGGAGCACTGTAGGGTGAAGGGTGCACATCCAGATTCCTCCACTGAGTAGGTGTGTGGCCTCCTGTTCTCTGCCTTTTTGTAATGAAGTCTTGGCCTGCGTGTAGCTGGGCCTAACTTAGTCTCCGTCTTGTACCTGGCTGATCTTGTGGTTGGACCTCTTCTTGAAGTACACAGTCTCTATTTGCCGTGCACGGCTAGACTCTGTCCTCCTGATCCTGCTACGTATCAGCTCTGTGGTACTCCTGGGACTTGTAGTCCTCCATGAACTCCAGTGTTCTCCTAATGGGTCGTGGAGATCCCTATAGGCTCGGACCCCGGTGTCCGGTGAATACTTGCTGAGGTAAGCTATAAAGGCTTTTCTACCTCATTAACTTTCCACTCACCTTCGGCCTACCCGGATCCTCACACGATCACACACTGGCAGTTGGTGGTTTGCCTCTTCACCGCTCTTTAAGCGTCTTCACGCTTCTCATTGAGCTGCACTCCTAGATTCAGCTCTGACTAGGCTGGAGTGATTGCTGTTTCACTCTTTACTAGACTCCACTTGCTTGTGAACTGAATAGCTCTGCAGCCTCTCAATCTCAGCTCTGCACTTCACCTTCCTGCAGACTGACTGAGCCCTCTAAGATGGCTGAACTAACTAACTAGATGTTTCCTGTGTAACTGTCTTTTATATGTCTAAAACAGCTCCCTCTGGTGGTCTTTGGGATAAATGAACGTGTGTGCATGTGTATAATGACCTCTAGTGGGATATTCTTTCAGTGCACCCTTCTGGGAGATATGGATTCAGTCGCAGCTGGGCTCCACACTACTGCTCTCTGTCATTTTACATAAGATGATGATAGAGGATTACTGCCAGATAGAAGGTTGCTTGAAGCTGGATGCAATAGGGTGTTGAGTGTTCTTGATGCAAGAACAGCAAGTGGAGGGAAAGTGGGATCTCCTGGATGGGTAGTTCACAAGGTCTCAGTGTGCCTTCTGTGGAAGGGAGGTTCGGCTGTTATACCGGTAATGGGGACTCTGGATGTCACTGTTGGGGAAGGAAAGGCGCAAGATGTGGCTCCTGACTAATCAGAGCTTAATGTGACTCTCAAGGTGAAAAAAGTTGGGGATCTCTGTTAGAGTGTCTTATTTTTTTTTTCTTGATGTACAGTCATGGCCAAAAGTTTTGAGAATGACACAAATATTAATTTTTACAAAGTCTACTGCTTCACTTTTTCTAATGGCAATTTGCATATACTCCAGAATGTTATAAAGAGTGATCAGCTTAACAGCAATTACTTGCAAAGTCAATATTTGGCTAGAAAATGAACTTTATCCCCCAAAACACATTTCAACATCATTGCAGCCCTGCCTTAAAAGGACCAGCTAACCTCTTTTCAGTGATTGCTCCATTAACACAGGTGTGGGTGTTGATGAGGACATGGCTGGAGATCAATCTGTCATGATTAAGTAAGAATGACACCACTGGACACTTTAAAAGGAGGCTGGTGCTTGGCATCATTGTTTCTCTTCTGTTAACCATGGTTATCTCTAAAGAAACACGTGCAGTCATCATTGCAATGCACAAAAATGGCCTAACAGGGAAGAGTATCGCAGCTAGAAAGACTGCACCTCAGTCAGCAATCTATTGCATCATCAAGAACTTCAAGGAGAGAGGTTCCATTGTTGCCAAAAAGGCTCCAGGGCGCCCAAGAAAGACCAGCAAGCGCCAGGACTGTCTCTTAAGAGTGTTTCAGCTGCGGGATCGGGCTACAAGCAGTGCAGAGCTTGCTCAGGAATGGCAGCAGGCAGGTGTGAGTGCATCTGCACGCACTGTGAGGCGGAGACTCTTAGAGCAAGGACTGGTCTCAAGGAGGGCAGCAAAGAAGCCACTTCTCTCCAGAAAAAACATCATGGACAGACTGATATTCTGCAAAAGGTACAGGCAGTGGACTGCTGAGGACTGGGGTAAAGTTATTTTCTCTGATGAATCCCCTTTTCGATTGTTTGGGACATCAGAAAAACGCCTCATTCGGAGAAGACAAGGTGAGCGCTACCACCAGTCTTGTCTCATGCCAACTGTTAAGCATCCTGAAACCATTCATGTGTGGGGTTGCTTCTCAGCCAAGGGAATCGGCTCTCTCACAGTCTTGCCTAAAAACACAGCCATGAATAAAGAATGGTACCAGAATGTCCTCCAAGAGCAACTTCTCCCAACCCTCCAAGAGCAGTTTGGCGATCAACAATGCCTTTTCCAGCATGATGGAGCACCTTGCCATAAAGCAAAGGTGATAACTAAATGGCTCAGGGAACAAAACATAGAGATTTTGGGTCCATGGCCTGGAAACTCCCCAGATCTTAATCCCATTGAGAACCTGTGGTCAATCATCAAGAGACGGGTGGACAAACAAAAACCTAAAAATTCTGACAAAATGAAAGCATTGATTGTGCAAGAATGGACTGCTATCAGTCAGGATTTGGTCCAGAAGTTGATTGAGAGCATGCCAGGGAGAATTGCAGAGGTCCTGAAGAAGAAGGGTCAACACTGCAAATATTGACTTGCTGCATTAACTCATTCTAACTGTCAATATAAGCTTTTGTTACTCATATGTTTGCAATTATATTTCTGCCTGTGATAAAAACATCTGTCAAACACACACATAAAAACCAGAGGGCAGCAGATCATGTGAAAATATAATATTTGTGTCATTCTCAAAACTTTTGGCCATGACTGTAGGCACGTAGGGATGCTTGTAACTTTTTTGCTCCCAAAGATTGAAAATAAAATTACTCCCACCTCAGTTTGAGATGGAAAAAGTGCAGCGAAGGACTATCAGTTTTTGCCTTGCAGATGGCACTCTCCTGGAAATGCAATAAAAAGAAATCATATATAGTGCATGCATTTATGTTGCTAGCTCAACCCCATTCTATGAAAGAAGTACTTATAGTAAGAAAAACAAAGTGTGTTAATCCTCCGCTGTCTAGAAATTCCCTGGAACAAATTGCAGATGGGGAGAAATGGATGACAGGTCCATATCCAGGACGGTTGTGCTCTGCAGATGCAGAGTATTATTTATAGCTGCAGACTTAGTCCCGACTTTTTGACTCAATATCACACCTCACCAAGGCTGCTATAGTACATCACACATGTGCCTTCACCTTTCCTAAAAACAAAGAATCAAAGGTGCAGCTTTTGGATTTTCACTGGGCTTAATAAAAAACAGAAGAAAAAGATGGCAGGAAGCCTGGAGTATGGTAGCTTTTTAATGTTTCTGCAATTGTAAAAGTAAAAAATATATATTTAAACTCGACACTTGGGACTTGGTGATACAGTACATGGCTTTTAGAAGTAGCACCTCCTCAAGAAAAAAAGCAATTGAAATGCCTTTGTCTCAAATATTAACATACACAATATATTCCGATTTTGCTTCCTGTGACTCCAGTAGGAGATCTACATAGAAGAAAGCGTCTCTTCAGAACAGTATATAGATGCTTTGCTCTACAACTAATTTGTCATCATCTTAGAGCACATCTTTCTTGGTTGTCTTCATTTCATGTGCCCATTTTGCGACGGTATCACAAGAAAATGCAATAAAGCAAACAACACTTTTTTTTAAAGTGATGGCAAGTCCCATTGCCTAAGGAGCCCCACTGCTCTTCCAGAAGCTCCACAAATAGTATGTCCATCCTTGCTATAAATTGTGACCCTGATTCAGCAGAGTGATTAGACCAGAATTGTGGTGTAAATTGCTTAGAAAGTCACAAATTATTGTGCTTTGTGAAAAGCAATTTTCAAGTATTGCCACAGATTATTAATGTATTAATGGGATTTAGGTCAGGACTTTGACTGGGCCATTCAAACACATGAATATGCTTTGACCTAAACCATTCCATTGTAGCACTGGCAGTATGTTTAGCGTTGTTTTCTTGCTGGAAGGTGAACCTGCAGCCCAGTCTCAAGTTCTTTGCGGCCTCTAACAGGTTTTCCTCCAGGATTACCCATCTTCCCATTAACTCTGACCAACTTTCTTGTCCCTACTGAAGAAAAGCATCCCCCCAGCATGATGCTGCCACCACCATGTTTGATGGTGGGGATTGTGTTTTTAGGGTTATGTACAGTGTTAGTTTTCTGTCATGCATAGTATTTTTCATTTAGCTCCAAAAGTTCTACTTTTGTCTTATCTGACCAGAGCACCTTCTTCCACAGCCCTACATGGCTTTTTGCAAACTACAAAAGGGATTGCGTATGGCTTGCTTTCTTCTTGACACGCTTCTATAAAGGCCAGATTTGTGGATTATATGAGTCATAGTTGTTCTGTGGACAGATTCTCTCCTTTCTTGGGGTGTCAGTTTATGTGGATGGCCATGCCATAGTAAGTTTGCAGTTGTGACATTTGTCTTCCATTATTGGATGAACAATGATCAGATGTTCCGAGCTTTAGCTATTTTTTTCTATAACATAATCCTGTTTTACTATTCTACACAACTTTATCAATGACCTGTCTGGTGTATTCCTTGTTTTCATGATTCTGTTTGATCTGTAATGTTCTCAAACAAACCTCTATGTTTTGTGAATCTGTAAGGGGGTGAAGCACAGGAAGAGTTGGAAGGCGGTTGCCTCCTTTGCTCCCTGTCCAGAACCTTGGTGCTGTACAGCGGGTTTCACGGGGAGGACGTTTGGTGACGCAGACAGGAAGCTAGAGAGACTCAGGGCGGGAGTTGGGCGCGCTGACCAGAGAGCAGTGTGTGCAGCAGACAGAGGTACAGAGAGCTGCACATGAGGGAGGGGGATTCCTCTCAGTGAGAAAGCTAAGACAGAGGAATGGAACAGACTGGCTGCTGACTGTGAGTACGTGAATACAGAGTACCCTGAGATTGAAACCAGACTCACTCGCATAGTCACCGCGGCCACAGTGACAGGTCAGAGCCCCTGACCCAAGCAAAGCAGCTTAGCAAAAGACTGAGCCTTGTTCCAGCGAAGAGACTGTTAGTTACGAAGCAGAGACTAAGAGCAGGGAACATGCAGTTGTCCCAGCCTTCCCCTGCCTCTCACATTAACCCTTGAGGACCCGGTTACCAGTTCACAGAAACTACAGCGCTCTCAGAGATGACAGCGCACACAGAGAGACTACAAGTGACGCTGCTGTCGACGCCTACGTTGGAGCGGACAACCCAGCGAGGGCAAGAATTCTTCAGACTGATAAGTTTCCTGAAACTCCCGTAAATTATTGTTATTCTGCTCGACTGTTTGATTACTCATATATAGACTTCATATGCTGAAAATATACTGTTATAATATTAGTTTGATCCCCACTATTTTCTCCCTGCGAGGAGAATCTTATCCTTGTAAATAAATCCGTCATTGTTGATCTGGCTCTGTTCCGTGGTGACATACCCTGCACCTGTACGTTATTACACTTGGCGTAGTCGGCAGGATTTCACACAGTAATGCGGAAAGGGCAGACCAAGCAGTTGGGGAAGGCCCCAGGTCTAGCATTTCATTGGGAGCCATGTTGAATAATTTGCCAAAGTTTACTGGGAGCAATGTGATGTTGTGGAGTTGAACGGAGCGTATCCGGGGAATGATGCGGATGCATCCAATGAAACCGGCCCTGGAGGCAGAGATAGCATTAATGGCACTGGAAGGGGAGGCACGGGATTCTGTTATGCTTCGGTCCCCCCCTGAGACACAGATACCCTGGACAAAGTGTTGCGCATACTTGAGACGCATGGGGACCCCACTGACGTAGGGGAACTGTGCATGCGACAGTTTCACCGGGTACAAAGAGAGGGGTAGACTGTGACAATTTATGAACGCCCTGCAAGAGCTCCTTACTGACATCAGACGGAAGGACGGCGTGGGTGTGGGGTCAGTAGACGTTGTGCTCCGGGATCAGCTGGTGATGGGGATGTGCGACGTGTTGATGAAACAGGCCCTGCGGGAGTGCATGCGGGAAAAGCCAGATATGACTTTCTCTGAAGTTGGCAGTGAGGCGCGTGCGCGAGAGCAGGGAGTGAGAGGGCGAGTGGGGAAGGTACGGAGCTCGGAGGTAACCACCACTGCGGACGCTATCCCTCAATGGGTGGAAGACCTGAAGGTGAAGATTAGACAGGTCCGTGAAGTAATGGAGGCCTCAAGAAGGACTCAGGCGGTAGAGTCCTGCTCTTTGGTACGGGAAAGAGAAGCTGCCCCCCGGCGTGGGATTGCTGCTACCTGGAAGAGAAGCTCTCTTACGTGTTATACCTGTGGAGAGCCCGGCCACATTGCCCGGTCGTGTCCCCATCAGAGCCAACCATCCCCGCACCATCAGTTAAACTAGGTGGCTCCGAGCCCGAGGGACGCCACCCGGAGCGTGAAGATTGGAGGAAGAGTAGTAGAAGTCCCACCAACTTTGTTTCCACGTGCCCCCTGGTCTGGGCTGAAATCAATGGAAGAGCAGTGTGGTGTCTGGTAGACACCGGCTCACAAGTGACCACCATGCCTGAAGGATATTTCCGCCGTCACTTCACCGAGGCACTACGGCCAGAATGGGGCCCAGTGATCAAACTTATGGCGGCCAATCACTTACCCATCCCGGTCGCAGGGGTGGTATGGATGAATATAGAAGTCTGCGGTAAAGATGTGGGAAGTAGAGGCATAGTACTGGTGGATGGAGAAGCAGCTAAGGACCATACCGTGACCCTGGGCATGAATGTGCTTAAAGATCTTGGGAGCCTTCTGTTCAATGAGTCCCCAGAGCAGTTCCTGCAGCAATGGAGCGTCTAAACCCTGCAGAGAAGGGTCTTTCAACAACTGATATGGACAGCTCAGGTCCGGGAAGCATACAGTGATGGGAAGGAACTCGGCAAAGTCATCGCACCCGCCTCTGTTAATCGAGTGTTGCCCCTGGACAGACTGTGCTCCCCCTACCTGTTCGAGCCGGTATTCCCCTGGAGGGGGTGGAGGTTCAGATCGAACCCAGCAGGGCCGACGAGCAGCCGTCGGGAATTATGGTCGCTCTGACCCTAGCTACCGTGCGGGAAGGCACTGTCCTAGTATGCTGTTTAAACTTGGGGGAGACTAATGCCACTTTACCCCCAGGAGTGAAGTCGCCCATGTCCTGGGCTTCCCAGATGAGCTGGTTCCCACTGAAACCGTAAACCTGACTGCAAGGACAGAAGATCCGTGGCTGGTGACCGTCAAGGCGGAGGCAGCCCCGGACCCCAGATTGCTACAGGAGGGGTGACTGATACTGGAACACATGAGGGCAGAGCTCTCAGAACTGACCCCTCAGCAGGTGCCCCAGGTGGAAGCCTTGTTGGGAAAATGCCAGGAAGTGTTTGCCAAAAACGAAGACGACTTTGGGCGCACCACAGCCATCACCCACGAGATACCCACAGGGGATGCGTCACCAATCCGGGAACGGTACCGCCAGATACCCCCACAGATGTACCAGGAGGTGAAGGGAATGCTGTCGCAAATGTTGAAGAAGGGGGTTATACGTGAGAGTCAGGGCCCGTTGGCTGCCCCCACAGTCTTGGTGAGGAAGAAGCATGGGTCCCTACTAGAGTTGAGCATTCCGATACCGCAAGTATCGGGTAT
>VIAB01021309.1:27798-39225 GCA_009801035.1 Oophaga pumilio
TGCATACCAGGATTGAGGGGTGAGGAGACCATACATACCAGGATAGGGATGAAGGAGTACAATGCATACTAGGATTGGGGGGTGAGGGGACCATGCATACCAGGATGAGGAATGGGATGCCATGCATACCAGGATTGGGGGTGAGAGGACCATGTATACCAGGAAAGAGGGGTGATAGGACCATGCATACCAGGTTATGGAGGTGAGAGGACCATGCATACCAGGATAGGGGGCGAGAGGACCATGCATACCAGGATAGGAGGGTGAGGGGTCCATGCATATCATTATTGGGGGTGAGAGAACCATGCATAACCAGGATAGGGGGGTGAGGGGACCATGCATACCAAGATGGAGGGTGAGAGGACCATGTATACCAGAATTGGAGGATGAGCGGCCATGCATACCAGGATTGGGGGATGAGGGGTACCATGGATGCAAGGATAGGGGGGTGAGGGGTACTATGCATACCAGTATTGGGGGTGAGTGGACCATGCATACCATTATAGGGATAAGGGGGCCATGCATACCAGTATTGGGGGGGTGAGAGGACCATGCATACCAGGATAGGGGGGTGAGGGGACCATGCATACCAAGATGGAGGTTGAGAGGACCATGTATACCAGAATTGGAGGGTGAGGGGCCATGCATACCAGGATTGGGGGATGAGGGATACCATGCATGCAAGGATGGGGGGTGAGGGGTACTATGCATACCAGGATTGAGGATGAGGGACCTTGCATACCAGAATTAGCGGGTGAGGGAGAATAATACATCCTATGATAGGGATGAGGGGGACCATGCATACCAGGATTGGGGGGGAGGGGACCATGCATACCAGAATTGGAGGGTGAGGGGGGCCATGCATACGAGGATTGGGGGATGAGGGGTACCATGCATACCAGGATAGGGGGTGAGGAGTACCATGCAAACCAGGATTGTTATGAGGGGGCCATGCATACCATTATAGGGATAAGGGGGCCATGCATAGCAGGATATTGATGAGGAGCACCATATATACCAGGATAGAGATGAGGGGTTCCATGCAAACCAGGATAGGGATGAGGGGTGCATGCATACCAGGATAGGAGGGGGCAGCACATACCAGGATGGGAGACCATATACCAATAAAAATGCTTGCCACCCGGGCATAGAACGGGTTCATAGCTAGTTTGTTATAAGACTCCAAATATAATGGAAACAGCAGAAAATATCATCACAAAGCAGATAGATGAGGCAAAGAATCAGGGAAAAGTCATTATTATTGGGGACTTTAAGTACCCTGATGTAAATTGGATGCAGAAACCTGAAGGTCTAACAAAAAAACAGGGTTTTAATAATAATAAGACATTTATGTTTTACAACTGGTATAGGACCCAACAAGAGGGGGTAGTTCTAGATGTAATTTTAACCAACAGGCCAACAAAATATCAAATGTTAGGGTAATAATGATCTCAAAATAATACGTTTTCATGTGTCCTTTAATAAGATGCAAAGTAGAGGGGCTACAAGGACACAAATTTAGAAAGGTGCATTTCCAATGGCTGAGAGATGATCTTAGTGCCATAAACTGGGACAATGTCTTGAGCAATAAAAATACACTAAGCACTTTTACAAGTATCCTGAATAGGACCTGCACAATATATACTCTATTGTAATAAACAAGCTGGAAATAGGAGGAAACCACTATGGCAAAATAAACCTTTAAGGGGCACAATAAACGACAAAGAAAGCATCTAGAGAATTAAAGCAAAAGGGGAGTGGCGAGGTATTAAATAATTATAGAGAAAAAAATAAATTGTGTAAAAAGAAAAAACTCATTGCCAAAGTAAAAAATAATCCCAAAATATTCTTCAAGTACAATGGGGGAAATAAATATATGATCCCTTGCTATTTTTGTAAGTTTGCCCACTGACAAAGACATGACCAGTCTATAATTTTAAGGGTTGGTTAATTGAAATTCTTTCAAAAGTAAAATCCAGAAAATCACATTGTATAAATTATATAAATTTATTTGCATTTTGCAGTGAGAAATAAGTATTTGATCCCCCTACCAACCATTAAGAGTTCTGGCTTCTACTGACCAGTTAGACGCTCCTAATCAACTCATTACCTGCATTAAAGACAGCTGACTTAGGGTATGTTTCCATGGGGGGTATTGCTTGAGTTTTTGCTGCGGATTGGACGCTGCATACAGCTCTGTTGGTGCAATAGTGAGAAAATGGAAGAAAAATAAAATGACTGTCAATTGACATTGATCTGGGGCACCATGCAAAATCTCACCTTGTGGGGTATCCTTGATCATGAGGAAGGTGACAGATCAGCCTAAAAGTACACTGAAAACCTGGATGATTCTGTGAGTGATTGATAGAAGGTGCTGTGGTCAGATGAGACAAAAAATGAGGTCTTTGGAATTAACTCAACTCGCCATGTTTGGAGGAAGAGAAATGCTGCCTATGACCAAAAGAACACCGTCCCCACTGTCAAGCATGAAGGTGGAAACATTATGTTTTGGAGGTGTTTCTCTGCTAAGAGCACAGGACTACTTTAACCGCATCAATGGGAGAATGGATGGAGCCATGAACCATAAAATTTGAGTGACAACATCCTTCTCTCCACCAGGACATTAAAAATTGGTCATGACTGGGTCTTCCAACAGGACAATGACCCAAAACATACAGCCAAGGCAACAAAGGAGTGGCTCAAAAAGAAGCACATTAAGGTCAGCCATACACTAAGCCAGTCTCCAGACCTTAATCCCATAGAAAACTTATGGAGGGAGTTGAAGCTTCGAGTTGCCAAACAACAGCCTCAAAATCATAATAATTTACAGATGATCTGCAAAGAGTAGTGGACCAAAATTCCTCCTTACATTTGTGCAAATCTCTGACTGCTGTGCTTGCCAACAAGGGTTTTGCCAAGTATTAAGTCTTGTTTTCCAGAGGGTTCAAATACTTATTTCTCACTGCAAAATGCAAAAAAAATTATAGAACTTTTGCAATGTGATTTTCTGTATTTTATTTTTGATATTCTATCTCTCAATGTTATAATTAACCTACCGTTAAAATTATAGACTGCTCATGTCTTTGTCAGTGGGCAAACTTACAAAATCAGCAATGGATCAAATACTTATTTCCCCCATTGTATGTACATACACAGTAAGAAACTCAAAAATAATAGTGTTGGCTCCCTCAAAAATAATCTGATTGAAATGGTGGAGGAGATTGAAGGAAAGACCTGTCTAAGCCCTCTTTCACACATCCGGCGGGCGCCTAAGCGGCGCCCCCGGCATTTTGCCGCAGCGCCGCGTGTGAAAAGCTTTCACACTTCCGGCGGGCAAAATGCGTTTTTTTGCCGGATGGTTTCTGATGCTTGGAGAGATAAGAAACCATCCGGCAAAACAAAAAAACGTTACATGCAGCGTTTTGTTCGGACGCCGCAATGTACATTTGCGCCGCATCCGGACAAAACCGCATGCAACGCATTGACATGCGGCGCCCTCCGGCGCTAATGCATGTCAATGCGAAAAAAGCCGCATGCAGCGCATCAGATTTCCCGATGCGGCGCTGCGGAAAAATGCCGGGGGCGCCGCCAGGCGCCCGCCGGATGTGTGAAAGAGGCCTTATAATGCCTTTTCTCTACAGTATGTACACAAGAAAATGTCATGACAGACATTATGATCATGGATACCATAAATTCTACATTAAATATCACCTGCTTAACCTACCAGGAACCTATGCTAACCTTTTTATGGGGGTGTTTGAGGAACCTTTTGTCACAAAAGATCCATATAGAAACTGCATTGTCCTGTATAAAAGGTATACTGATGACCTATTCATCATTTGGGATAATACTGTAATCAAAGTCGAAACCTTTATTAAGGAATTTAATTCTATCAGTTGGGGGTTATCTTTTTCTCTGAAGATCAGTGATCAGTCCATTGATTTTTTTAGATATGTTTTTAATTCTAACCAACGAGTTTGTACAAAGAATTTTTTTTTTAAAAGTAGATGCTAATAGCTATATCCATTATAATAGCAGGCACTACTCCAAATGGCTACAAAACATTCCCCAAAATCAGTTCAAAAGGATCAGAAAAAATTGTACTTCTGAAACAGACTTTATAGATCAAGCAGCAATTACAAAAAATAGGTTGACAGAACAGAAGTACCCAAAAAAACTTGTTGAACGCAATTACAATAATTGCAAAAACATGGATCAAGGAATGACAATAAATTTGAATCTAATATTATCACTACCTTCAATTACCAACATAGAAACATACAAAAAATTATTCAAGATAATTGAATAATATATACTGCGTAATGATGCGGTTATAAAAAAAATATTACCTGAAAATCCAGTTTTAACCTTTAGGAGGGCTCCTACTTTCAAAAATATTCTGGCTCCGAACAGAGTCAGAGAAATGGAGAATTATCCCATTATAAGATCCCAACGGGAAAAAAAAATAACTAAATGTCCTGGTAGAAACTGCCTTTCTGCCATGCGATTTGAGATGGTCTCTCTACATTCATCTCAGACAGACCGGTGAAACCTTTCCTATAAAAAGCCCCACGTATTGGACAAGTTTTGTGGTGTATGTCATTATATGTTCCTGCCATAGACTATATGTAGGCAGGACAACCCAAGTACTTCATAGATGTCTTAATTCCCATCAGTCCAATATTCAAAAAAGTTTTTAAAACATGGCCTATCTCATCACTGTGCCATCATTCACAGCAAGGAATATAAACAGTTAAAAATATTCCCGATAGAAGAAATCCCACCGCAGGTTCATAACAGTTGAAAAATTAAATAGAAAGGAAATATACTGGATTTATAAATAAATACACTTACTCCCAATGGTCCCAATGAGATTACTGACACCTTTTTATAAATAATGCTCACAATATTCTTTGTGCACCAATAGTTTAGTTACAGTGGTAAAGAGAATGTAAGTAATAAGGACAGTCAAAGTCATAGTTTGCATGACACAAGAAGCATATTTTTATATTTTTTTTATTTCTTATTCTTAAGAGAGAGTATTTTCAGACATCTAAAGGCATAGTTTCTGGGCTCTACTTACCACCTAGACTTCTGTTCCGCTTTTGAATATGTTGTGGAGTCTCAGACTGAACTCCTCCCTATGTGGTCCTCTGTTTTTTAGACTGGTCCTGCTGGCAGAGTGTCCCATTCATTGCAGTCTCTTTATGCTTCCGATCGGTATTAATACCATCTGATATAAATGCCAGGATTCCAGCAACAGCATAGCCTGCCCGACAAGATACCTCAGGCATTCAGGTCTATTCAATTCATCTGTGAAGGCTAGAGGCGATTAGGTTATTAAGATATTCAAGCCCCGAATGGTGACATTTTAGAATATTTGGAAGCAAAAGAATTAATACACATAGCCCGTACTAATAAAATTATTGGAAGTTTTACTAGACCAATCTTTTAAGAAAAAAAAACATTTTTCCCTCATTAATTCACAGTTCCTGTTATAAAACTTCCTGATATATACAAATATATATTTTATTATTTTTGAACATTAATTTTGATGTGTCCATCAATAGCATCAATGGATTTCAATCATCCTCCAGTTGCTTACAGTCTATATTAGGGTTCCTCAACTCCAGTCCTCAAGGCCCACCAACAGGTCATGTTTTCAGGATTTCCTTAGTATTGCCCAGGTGATTATTGCATCACCTGTGCAATACAAAGGAAATCCTGAAAACATGACCTGTTGGTGGGCCTTGAGGACTGGAGTTGGGGAACACTGGTCTATATCACTGACTTCAATCTATATATCCCCTGAATTCAGTTTCTCACAGTTTATTACTTTTGTTTTTTCAAAAAAAATTTCTTTCTGACTTCTCATATGGGCAGCAGATTCGTTCAACTCCCGAGTGGTTCATGACAAAAAAGATTCTACATGGGTCATTTCAGGGTTCTAATCAGTGCGGGATCGAATCCTATATGTCCTGATATATAGATATATTTTTAGATGTGTTACAGTGGGGAATAAAAGTATTTAGTCAGCTACCAATTGTTCAAGTTCTCCTACTTAAAAAGATGAGAGTGGCCTGTAATTGACATCATAGGTAGACCACAACTATGAGAGTCAAAATGAGAAAACCATTCCAGAAAATCACCTTGTCTGATTTGGCAAGATTTATTTTGGTTTATTAGTTTTGATTGTTTGCAGAAGATTAAAGCACAACAGCACCTTGTCACTTACATCTTTTCCGCACTAGTTATACAAAGGTAATGGATACATTATTATGTTTCCAATTATGCTGGCGATACATTTATATATAGGTGTTTATTGTGGCTCAGTTCTGGTACAATATTAGTCCTTAGAGATAGCTAGGTACCGAATATTGTTATCTACATCAAACATTTTTTCTAGCCTTAAATATCTCATGTTTACTTATCAAACTCCTACTGCAGCTAATTGTTTTCTGATATGACTATACGATATTTATCCTAATAATTATCAATGATTGATTGTTGCACATGGAATATTTTTTTTCTAGTACCAGTCTGTATTCCTACTAAGGTTCATCTACAGTATGTTGTGTCTCTCCTGCCAGTTTTTTGGAGGTTTAACTCTGTGTAAGCCTATTTACTTTACTTGTTTTTTTCAATTTGATTACAATAAAAGTTATATTTTAATTTTATATTATGGTGGAAACACTTTTTTGTCTAGTGGCTCATTACCACAAATGGACGTTGTTGATGTATGTTTGTGGTAGTGTCCAACTACCTAAGATTATATTTTTGGACACAAATAGTATTACGATTTCATTGTTTGTGAATGATGTTCTCTTGACCCTTACTAAACTCCATACTCTGCTACCTATTCTCATGGACTCAACAATTGATGACCGGAAGTCCGTACAGACTGGCATCCATCACAAAGAGACCTCTGTCAACTCCTTGTTGCACTCCTCTTCAGCTCATACATACTCTACCATTAAGGCAATTCCTATTGGCCAGTTTTTACGAGTGAAACGTACGTGCTCTACAATGGAGGGTTTTGAGCTGCAAGCCAAGGAGTTAAGAGATTGCTTTTTAAATAGAGGATACAATCATAGGGTGATCAAAAAGGGCTATCATAGGGCCTAATATACACCACGGGGAAAATTTCTTGTCCCATCTACTGGGGACAAGAAAAAGAATCAACAAACTAGATTTAATACAACTTTCAATTGTGAATGGAACACAATCCGTCAAATCCTAAACAAACATTGGCTAATACTTAGGACAGACTCTATATTAATAAAAGAAACCCCTGAGATCCCCCCCTTATGGCAGCCAGAAGAGGTAAAAACTTAAGAGATCACTTGGTGGAGAGCCACTATATGACCTCCACTTGGAACCCCTTTTGCTCTAAAAGACCGAGATTGGGATGCTTCCCATGCAGAAAATGTCTTGCATGCAATAACAACAATATTAAACAAGCACAATCTTTTTTCTCAGCAGATGGTACCCGGGAATTTAAAATTACTCATTATATCTCGTGTACCACCTCCTTCGTTATCTATTACGCTCAATGTCAATGCTCTAAAATATACATAGGGTTAACCTCCTGAGAGTTACGTATCAGAATGAGAGAGCACGTCAGGGATATTCTTGCGGCAGGAGAGGTGGATGATCCTTTGCTGCTAAAAACATTACCCAAACATTTCTGAAAATATCACAACTCCTTTTAACCCCTTTGACAAAGCAGAATACATCATTCTTATTAGACACTGGTGACTTTTTGAAAAAGATTTAAAATATGAATAATACTTGCAGATATGAAATATTGACAACCATTGATATAACTAGTTTGTTCACCTCTATAGAGCATCAAAAAGGTCTGGATGCAGATAAATGGATGCTTGAGTCAAAAGGGGAAGTTGAATTACAAAAGGATTTTATCATTGATGCATTGACATTGGTTTTGCATGAAAATTACTTTATGTTTCAAGATGTTTTTTATAAACAGAAGAGGAGATCGGTGATGGGTGTGAATGTAGCCCCCCCATACGCAAATATATACATGGCATATTTTGAAGAACACTTTATATACAATCAGATTTTGTTTAAGAAACATGCTAAAATATGGTTGAGATTTATAGATGATATTTTTTGCATATGGGGGGCTCACAAGACACAGTGTCAGAGTTTCTGGATTATCTAAATGGTATTCGGGTGGAATTAAAATTTACTATGAATTATAGTGTAGAACGAGTTAATTTCCTAGACACGATGATTATTAATGGTGCAGATGGACAGGTGGAAGTAGATTTATACAGAAAAGAAACAGATAGAAATAGTATTCTTCATTTCAACAGTGCGCACTCATATTCTTTAAAAAGAGCAATACCTAAATCTCAATTTTTTACGAGTACATAGAATAGTTTCTGATACTGATGTTTGTAGTATGCGCATTGCTGAAATGAAGAGAAATTTCAGATCTAGGGGTTATCCCCCGCCATATTTTGGAACAAGCTGAAAGAGAAGTTCAGTCAGTAGGGACAGTAACAGTAAAGGATAGTAAGCCACGTAAGCCTCACTTTTGTAAGGGAATATCATCCTGTTAGTATCATGGTAAATAAAATTATAAAAAAACACTGGTATATTTTACAACAAGCACATCCAGATATTGCTGAGTTTAAATCAGCCCCAAGGATTTGCAATAAAAGGACAGGCAAAATAAGAGACAAATTAGCACTGATATTGGCAGTGATATGCGTATTCCTAAACAATTATTTCTGTCTTCTAATAAAAATGGAACATACCCATGCTTGGGATGTGCGCAATGTAGTAATGTGATAAAGGGAGAGCATTTTAGACATCCACAAACTGGCAAAGAATATGAAATCAAAGGTTTTTTACTTGCAAAACCACTAATGAGATTTATTTAATTAAGTGTCCATGTGGATTAATATATATCGGGGAAACTATGCAGGCAGTAGGTACACGCATAAATAAACAGAAATCGACAATTCGGCGCAGTGAGACCACGCTGCCTTTGCCATTTCATTAAAAGAAAAACATTCAGTGCCGCAACTTAAGTTTCAAATTATCGAGCAGGTTGTTTTACCAAGGAGAAGAGATAGTATTAAGAAGATCCTTCTGCGAAGGGAAGCTTATTGGATTTTTACTTTGAGTAGCTTAAGCCCTAATGGCTTAAATAAGGAATATAGTATAAGCCATATGATTTAATTTGGGTTGCGGCAGCTGATCGATTCATTTTCTCTTTATATATTTTTTATATATTTTTTTCCAATGTACAGTATATTTAAACATTTTTTGATTTTTCCTTTATTGACATTACAGAATTAACCCTTTTATCCCATCTGACGTACTATTCCATCCATGTGACCTGCGACTTAATTCCCAAGGACGGAATAGTACGTCACATGCGATCAGCTGCACTCCCGGGGGGGAGCGCAGCTGATCGCGGCCGGGTGTCAGCTGATTATCACAGCTGACAGCCGGCACTATGGCTCCCGGCACATTAACCCCTGGAACACTGCGATTAAAGATGATCGCAGTGTACCGGGGGCACAGGGAAGCATCACGCAGGGAGGGGGTTCCCTGCGTGCTTCCTTGAGACCCTCAGAACAGCGCGATGTAACGTGCTGTTCTGAGGGACCCTCCTCCCTGCAGGACCCTGGATTCAGGATGGATCCAAGATGGATAGCGGGCGCTGAGAAAGCCTGCAGCACTGCCTGTGAGATCGCTGGTCTCACAGAGTGCTGTGAACACTGTCAGACCAGCGATCTGACTTTATACAGTGATGTTCCACCCTGGGACAAAATAAAAAAGTTAAAAAAATAAAAATAACCTGTGTAAAAAAAAAATTCCTAAATAAAGAAAAAAAAAATATTCCCCAATAAATTCATTTCTTCATATAAATAAAAAAAACAATAAAAGTACACATATTTAGTATCGCCGTGTCCATCACGACCCGCCCTTTAAACCTGTCCCACTAGTTATCCCCTTTAGTGAACCCCTTAAAAAAAGGCAAAAAAAAAAGATTTATCAACATACCACCGAACAAAAAGTGGAATAACACTCGATCAAAAAGACGGATATAAATAAACATGATACCGCTGAAAACGTCATCTTGTCCCGCAAAAAACGAGCCACCATACAGCATCATCAATGAAAAAATTAAAAAGTTACCGGTATAGCTCGCAGAATAAAGCAATGCAAAAATAATTATTTTTTCTATATAAACGTTTTTATTGTATAAAAGTGCCAAAACATAATAAATGATATAAATGAGGTATCGCTGTAATCGTACTGATCTGAAGAATAAAACTGCTTTATCAATTTTACCACACGCAGAATGGTATAAACTCCCCCCCAAAAGAAAGGCATGAATTGCTGGTTTTTGTTCATTCTGCCTCCCAAAAATCGTAATAAAAAGCGATCAAAAAATGTCATATGCCCGAAAATGGTACCAGTAAAAACGTCAACTCGTCCCGCAAAAAATAAGACCTCACATGACTCAAAATATGGAAAAATTATAGCTCTCAAAATGTGGTGATGCAAAAACTATTTTTTGCAATAAAATGCGTCTTTTAGCGTGTGACAGCTGCCAATCATAAAAACCCGCTATAAATAGTAAATCAAACCCCCTTTATCACCCGCTTAGTAAGGGAAAAATAATAACATTAAAAAAATGTATTTATTTCCATTTTCCCATTAGGGTTAGGGTTAGGGTTGGGGCTAAAGTTAGGGTTAAAGTTGGGGCTAAAGTTAGGGTTAGGGTTTGGATTAGGGTTAGGGGTGTGTTTGGGTTAGGTTTGTGGTTAGGGTTATGATTTGGGTTGGGATTAGGGTTAGGAGTGTGTTGGGGTTAGGGTTGGAGTTAGAATTAGGGGGTTTCCACTGTTTAGGCACATAAGGTGCTCTCCAAACGTGACATGGCGTCTGATCTCAATTCCAGGCAATTCGGAGTGGAAAAAGTCAAACCGTGCTCCTTCCCTTCTGAGCTCTGCCATGCGCCCAAACAGTAGTTTACCCCCACATTTGGGGTATCAGCGTCCTCAGGAAAAATTGCACAATAACTCATGGGGTCAAATTTCTTCTTTTACCCTTGGGAAAATAAAAAATTGGGGCGAAAATATCATTTTTGTGGAAAAAAATATGATTGTTTAATTTTATGGCTTTACGTTATAAACTTCTGTGAAGCACTTGGGGGTTCAAAGTTCTCACCACACATCTAGATAAGTTCCATTGGGGGTCTAGTTTCCAAAATGGGGTCACTTGTGGGGGATTTCCAATGTTTAGGCACATAAGGGGCTCTCCAAACGTGACATAACGCCCACAGACTATACCATCAAAGTCTACAATGCAAAACATCACTACTTCTCTTCCGAGTCCCGACGTGTACTCATACAGTAGTTTTCTCCCACATATAGGGTA
>VIAB01021312.1:27383-42377 GCA_009801035.1 Oophaga pumilio
AAAAAAAAAAAAAAAAGAATGTAGTTGAACTCATGGTGCTGGGGCTGTGCATAAAGTGGGACATAGCTGCAATCTGGTGTTACTTGCACGTTGCCATCTAGGACTGTTCAGTGGCCATAGTGAGAAGTTGTAGGGCAGGGTACATGGGTACATCACTGGGGACGTGGCATCATCCGCATCCCGGGAGAGGTGATGGATTAATTCAATACTTATATGCGCAGTTTTTCCACCATGTTTCATTTGTTACTACTAATAAAGAATATCCAATATTGTGTACACAGCTCCCATGCAGACCCACGTCTCCGTGATTCCCAGGATACAATCGGTATGATCCGATCCTGCATATGATGGCCGTCAGCTAAATGAGCGCAGCCACCTTTCTACATACATGAACATTCGCAACGGACGAGCGCTCCAGAGAAACCGCTGCCAAACATCTCTAGTCTGGCTGTGTCTCTTGAGGAACAAAAGGGTCAGGCGTTACAATCCTATCTCCTCAAAAATTAGGGCTGGGCGATTCATTGAATTACTTGGCTTTGGATTTTAGCTTTGCCCCTTCTGGTCTCGGCTGCGCTGTTTCTTCTCATTGGTGGAGGAGCGATGCCGAGCTTCGGGAGCGGATCAGCTCAATCCTGAGCAAAATCCGTCGGGTCATCGGGGACGCTGGAGAACAGTCCGGGTGTGGCGGAGTCCGTGAGGTTCTAGGTCGCACAGTTGCTGCCTCTATTAACCCCCTAACAGCCAAAGCAATGCTCAGGAAAGCTGTTTAAAGGGAACCTGTCAGCAGGATTGTGCACAGTAACCTACACAGTGTCAAGTCAGCGCCGTTATACTGAATGAAATGATACCTTGTCACTTAGTGCCTATTATCATGCGCTGTTGAAAAGAAATAAAAATCACCATCAAAATGGTGCCGTCGGCTGCGCATTAGCATTTATCGCGTTCCAATAGATGCTACTGCGCAAGCGACACAGCCGGCTCCAAGTGATAGTGCACAGGCGCCGCCATTTTGATGAAGTGACATGGTTTTTTTTTCAAATATACATACATTAGTACATTCATTATGTAGACTAGGGGGCGGTCAGTGAGGGAGCAGTGACCTGTCAGCAGTCTGCATTATAAATATATAATCAGAGCCCCATATACACCAGCCACGCCTTAGGACACGAGCATATCATTAACTAAAAATAAGGATTAAAAAAGAAGCACAAGACGGATTTTATCAACAAAGGTATCATTTTATTCAGTATAACACCGCCGACCTGACACTGTGTGTAGGTTACTGTGCACAACCCTGCTGACAGGTTCCCTTAAAGCAGGGGTCTCAAACTGCATTCCTTGAGGGCCGCAAACCGTGTGTGTTTTCAAGATTTCCTTAGCATTGCACTAGGTGCTGGAATCATCACCTGTGCAATACAAGGAAATCCTGAAAACATGACCTGTTTGCGGCCCTTGAGGAATGCAGTTTGAGACCCCTGCCTTAAAGTGTCTGGAGAGCAGCAAATAAATAGTTGTGGCACCTCCATAAAATCTTCTCTCACCCGTCCATTATTCCTCAGCTCTAAAGCATGTTATCTGGTACTCCTCTCCTGTGTGTAAGAGGGTTACCATTTCCCTTACCACCTGCATCCAGCTTGTTTTTCCTGTGCTGTAGGGAAGGTCCATCAAGTGCCCTCTTCTATATCTTTTCCCTTTTGCTCCCTGCCCTTAATAAACTGGAATAAAGTTTGTTTTGACCCCTTACCTGTCCCCTCCCATTTGCCCTTCTCCTGTGTGATTAATCAGTCGTAAAGAAAAAAAAAAAAAAGTTTAATTTTTAGCAAAATTGATCAGTCCTACCCAATATCATCAGCAAGAGGAACAGGTAGATTTGGCCAACTTAGTTGTAATCTGTCTTCTCTATAACCTACCGACTATGCAAGAGGTCGTAATCTGGTCCTGCAGTCTGCATTACACGTCGCGTGCCTTCACATTGCGTGCTGACACACATTCCTTGGCCCCGTTGAGGCTTACAGCCAAAAACGAGATTCGGATGTCTGCGCCAACGAGGCCATAGACTGTAATAGTGCTGGCGGAGTGAGTGTGCGCTCTGTCCTGCATCATTTTCGGGAGTGTACGCCTACTGGAGGCAGACACTTAGATGTAGTACACTTAGGGTGCGGACGCTCAGACGCAGTCTACTACATCTGAGCATCCGCCTCCAGTAGGTGTACACTCCCGAAAATGAAGCACGGCCGAGCGCACGTTCGCTCTGCCGTCACCATTACAGTCCATGGCCCCGCTGGAGCAGACGTCTGAAAGTCCTGACGTGGCCAATGAATGGATGCCTAAATGCAATGTGAAAGCACCCTAACATACCCAGAGACACACAGGTCTGAAAAGGAGCTGTATACGCAAAATGGCATGAGTCTTTTAATCAGAACTACTTTACACAGACACATTAAGACAACAAAAATAGCAAAATGTTTTGCAAAAAAAAAAAAGTGTGCAATACCGCTAAATGTGCACACATTGCTGCCTTGGGTGCAAAGCAGATTTGGATAACAGTAACACTGACACAAGCTCTATCCTTTTCCAGCGATGGCATGGAGCAGGGTTGGGGGCCATACACAATACCTAACTGTAGTTACAGACCCAGCCCTTCAGTTACATCATATGAGCAAACCGTATAGAAAGCAGCCACGTTACTCCGGGGTCTGGAATCCCAGTCTGTTCTCCATTCCACAACTGTCAGAGATGCAATTTACTGCAAGATCAAGGTCAGAAAACAAAAAGTGAACTGCTGCGGTAAAAACGGAAAATGGAGCCTCACAAGAGAGGGATGAGCAAATGAGCCTGTGGGTGTGGAGCTTTCCAAGGGACAGTAACCACCCGCCTATCATAGACGTCACCAGATCACAGCTTTATTCTTCCACCATGTAATGAATATACAACATTCTTCACTGCCTGCGGCCATGGAGTGGGGGTTTTATGACTTACCAGCAATAATATATATAAAAAAAAACAAAAAAAAAAACAACACTGTCCAACAAAACTTTCATACCCCAGTGAGCGAGAGAGTCTCGTAGCTAGGATCACTTCTCCACCCCTCTCCGCACATACTGCAAAACCACAAAAGGTGCTTCTGTATTCTTTACATAAAGCCCAGACCATTCCTCCTATTTTCCCCTCATCCTTTACAAGGTCCATTGGGTCGTACTATTCACGTCAGACTTGTTAAAAATTGCACGCCGCCAGTGCCCGCTGGATATGTATACAACGTGGATGCTCAGAGTTACTGAGCTTTGGCAGGCTCGAGTTGTGGCTCCGATGGGGAAAGAGCGTGTGGTGGGCTGGAGGCTTTAGAGAAGTTCATTTCAAGGATGTGATGCTGGAGGTGACGGACCCACTGCTCCTGGATGGAAAGTGGACCTTGGAACTGGATATCACAGAACCTGAAGGCATGGAGAGGAAAGACAGTGTTAGTGTTCACCAATAATGACTGAGCAGTCCGACAGATAAAAACTCCATACATATGGGACTGAGGGGAACACCACAGTTTGGGCGACATGCAGTTGTGCCTACAAATCCCATCAGCAAAACTCAGCTGTATAGCATTGCTTTTTAACGTCCATGTAATAGGGGGCTTGATTAAGGAGAAGCATAAATTTGCCTACTATAATTGGTGTATTGGACCATGGCTGAAAAATTTGTTCAGAGGGGAGAAGGCTCTAAATACTGGGGTAGGAACAATTTTTAGAAAAAGATGAGAGACAAGGCCTGGAAGACATGCGAATCGAATTGGGTGAGGGTCTGGGGACCACTAAAAACAGATTCCAGTGGATCCAGCTGTGCCTATAGGTAAGCTTTACCAGACACTGCATAAATCCCACTAGTGACGTTCTCTATATACCACACAATAGTGAGGAGCAGCCTGTTTGGAGGATGGATGAATATTGTCACTTCTCCCTAATAGGACATCTTCCTCACCTTTCAGAAGCCTGTAGTTTCCCTGTCCCTGCTCACATGCTTTTGGAAACAATCAAAAACCTTTCCTCAGTCCCTCACACAACAGTCTTATACAATTTCCAGATGCTGGAGGGAGAGGAGGGGTGCGCAACTGCAGCTTCTCATTATGTGGAGGAGACAAGGGAGATGTACGATTGGCAGAGAGCGCACATCATAGCTCTTACATCACCCCAGAAGATCACGCCCACTTGGGAAGTATTGGGCAGAGGACAGGAAATCCGTGTAGATATCACACAACACCCTGCCTGCTCTACCTCTAATATACATCCACACGTCGAAGGAAGAATTTTACATATAGGTGAGATATTCAATACAAAATCATCAAGCAGTATATGCATGGCAGACAGTATGACCCCTCACCTGCATTTTAACGTGTAAATATTCCCCACGAACTTGACCAAGGACGTCTGTGGGGGTCTTGGCACCAGAGACGGGACAGGACGAGCTCTTACGGGTGGTCGTGACTCCTCAGTTTTGGAAGGCTGTTCAGAGATCGTCTCCTCTCGTGCGGGTGGGATCTCAGCAGGCTTAGGATGACGTTTCTCGATTTCTGCTGGAAGCAGGAACAGGTTAGTACTTTGGTTGTTCGCCCAGTTAATTCATTCTCTTTAACCCCTTGGCAACAACTGTTTTTACTTCCGTTTGCTGAAGAGCCAAAACTTTATAAACAGTTTGGATCAGAGTTTTCGGACACTGATCCTGCAGTCTTCCTTTCTATCTATCATTTTATCGCCCCTAATGTGTTTATGTCTCGTCACTATGGAGTCATATAGGTCAGCATAGGAGCTGTATACAGAAGAGTAGGAGATTAAAAAAAACAAAAAACAGTTGCAAGGAGCACGTATCTTTGCACTTACTGTGGCTATGTGTTTCTGACGGCTTTTCGACTGCGATTCCCTGGGCTGCGACAGTCCGTTCTGCTTCCACCACCTTCCCAGGGATGACGGCTGGACTCTCTCTCTCAGATAATGCAGGTTTTGGTGATTGCAAAGCGCGCTTAAACTTTTTAGTGTAGGGACGCCCTCCTTGTATGTAGCTGAGATAAGCCCCGGCCTTTTGGGGACGCTGCTTCATCCATTCACGTAGTGTTTCTATCGGTGATCCATTGACACACCACTCGGTGACTCCAAACTGACGAAGGTGAGCTCGGGCATGGCTAGCGAGCGCCTTCCGGTTTTCAAAGAAGAGCCCGCATAGTTCACAGCATGCTTCCACTGCAGAAGGAAAAGCAGGGAAAGACCATGGGGTGGCAAAAAAATGGAAATTACTAAGAGGACGACATTACACAAAACGGAAAACCAAGTTCATAAAATGTTGTACTTACACGATGCCACAGTCTTCTCTGGAGACGCTTTCACCTTCACCTTGAATGGAAGCTCCGTCTGGATGTACGCTTTTGGTTTGCCATCTGGTGAATAAACCTTGGGCTTGCTGTCAACATGTATGAAATGTTTGGGCTTTCCATCCCCAAGAAGATAAGGCTTAGGTCTACCTTCACCTTGCAAAAATGCCTTGGGTTTGTGCTCTCCATGTACAAAGGGCTTGGGTCGGTGATCTCCTGTCAAGAAGCCCTTTGGTCTTCCCTCATGAATGAAAGTCTTTGGCTGCCCGTCAGCACTTTGCAAAAAACTTTTGGGTCTCCCGTCACTTTGAATGTACGTCTTGGGCCTGCCGTCTTCTTGAATGTAAGTTTTTTGCCTTGGTTCTCCCAGCATGTAAGACTTGGCCTGATTGCAAGGCTTTGGCTCTATACTCACATAGCCCCTTGGATCGGGCTGTCTTGGTCCGTGGGACAATGGCCTTTTCGCCGGCATTGGAGACAAGAAGTTGTTAGGAGGACGCGCATGAGAGGAAACGGACAGATCTCGAGCCATTCCTTGTGAGCCAATCCCAAGGGGAGATAGTCTTTGTGATGGACTGGGTGGCTCATCATCCCCTCGAGGTTCCTTTTTAATGGTAAGTTGCCGCTGTGGCGGCGCCGGGTGCCTTTTGCGTATAATTTCCCGCAAAGTGTCAATAGGTGAACCGTTCACGTGCCATTCAGTGACGCCCATTTGGCGTAGATGGGAGCGGGCATGACTAGACAGTCCCTTGCGATTCTCAAAAAACTCATTGCAGAACTCACAGCGGATGTCACGGGTGGGATCTGCCCGAGAAGCTGGGGAGCAGAAAAAGGATGAAAATTTAGAAAGTGATGATGGAATTAAAAAAAAAAAAAAAAGAAAAAAAAAGAAGAATGAAACGGAAGCTAGAAAAACAGTTCAATAATGGAAAAGCAAATGAGAAGGATCACACTGAAAAAGGGAGAAATTACACAGAGCAATAGCCAAATAGCTCCACTATTCACACAAAGCAGGCAGGTTGCCACACACGCACACACATGCACCCCAAAACGTATCCGACCATCAGAGGGAGTATAAAAAAAGGGAAATAAAGGAAAAAATTGCTTCAATGGAAAGACAGAACCTTTCCCTAAACCCTGTACAACCTGATTGCTACTACTAATGGGGATATGTGGGTAAATTACCAAGTCTAGCACAGACAATTTTTGCAAATTACTAAACTTTCTACTATAGTCAAAAAGGTGGGTATCAGTGAAAATCAAATTTTGGGTGGGATGCCATGATGCAAAGACTTTTCTGCTTCCCTCTCCCTGACTGACTACTCCAATAGGGTCAACCAACACCCTAAAATTGGCATTATAGACCACAAGTACCTTCAACTACCTCAAAAGACAAGCTATATAAATCAGAAGCCGCTTCAGCTGCACAGTACACAAAGCTTGCCCATCTTCTAAAAAAAAAAAAGAACTAAAAAAAGGACTACTAACGTTCAAAGCATAACAAGAACACAAAAAAAGACTAAAAACAAACCTTACGTTTCACCTATAATAATCCCTAACCTGGTGACAATAAACCAATATCATGAGCTTGAACCCCAAAAGAGAAGAAGGGACCGTGGACTAAAAGATGAATGCAACAGACAATATGGGAAGCGATGAAGATGACGAAGCAATGTACATGTAGAGCTTGCGGATCACCGGCCCACTTACACAAGTTCAGAGGTGACAGATCGGCAGGCCACTCGCCGGCCGTGAAGGTGGGATGCTGAGGCTTGCGTTGCATTGTTGGAGACAACCCACTGAACGGGTGGGGTCTGGAGGGGGAAGAGGGAGGACGATGCGAGAGGAGCTTGTTCGAGGAGTTGGGGCTTCCAATTCTGTTGGCCGATCTGGGGCAGTTCCCTGTGGCCAAGATCTCCCTCAGGGTGTCGATGGGCGAGCCGTTGACATGCCACTCTGTGACGCCCATCTGGCGCAGGTGGGAGCGTGCGTGGCTAGACAGGCCCTTTCGGTTCTCAAAGAACTCGCCGCAGAACTCGCAGCGGACTTCTTCCGAACTTGGGGCTGAGGAAGGAGGGGATGACAAATAAATGATTGCCATAATAATAAAAATAAAGAAGGGGGGCATGGGATAGTAATAGGATTTCCACATTCTCAGATGGCTGATTAAAACATAATGTCCACAATAATTTAAACATTTCTCTTAGTTGAGTTCCCCATGATAAGAGGGGTGTGAAGTGCCCACATCACCCACAGCCACCTGGATGAAGCAGAGGTGTGCGCCGCACAAGACACCACAAGCACAAAAATTCATTAGTCAGTAGCGAAGCAAAGCGTTAAGTCTCCTCTCCGGCAAAACAGAGAAAGCCATGCAGGCACTGAAGGGTAAAGCCAAGGTGCTCGCTTAAGCCATGCAAGACAGGGTGCAAGAACGGGAAAAATATATATATTACTGCAAAATCTAATGCTTGCACTGACGACTTCCACACTATATAATAGAGCATCTTAAATAGCTGGTCCCAAAAAGTTGGTATGGCCCAATTTCAGCGGTCAATACAACCTCGTGTCCATCTCAGCGATCAGCTCTGGCTCCAGGTAGTCAGTCACTGAATGGGAAGGGCTTTATAACACTTATATAAATAGTCAAGTAAAGTGGGAGCTGCTCTATGGTTTGGAAAGTAAAGTGACCTTCAAGCGATTGCCCCTCCCCCCCTTTATTAGGTCTATAGATCCAATCCATCAGATGGACCCACGATTACAAAGAGTAGAAGATGTTCACAGTGATTTGCTTTGGGGGCTGGTTAGCGTCTCTGGGGTGGGGATGATTAAACCGGCTTGCCGTATGCCAACTGCAATGCCTCTAGGGCGAATTGGTGCGGTGGCAGCAATCACGTGGTGAGGAGCCCCTAAACCTAAGAGCTTCTTATGGAGGTTCCTTAAGACTGGGTCTATGCGTCGGTGACATTTATGGGTTCAATGGCAGCCCACAGTCTTGGCAGGGATCTGTCTAAGCCAAGAATATACCCTGCCTTCCGGGATAGCCATTAATGCTAAAAAAGAGCGGGATCCGTGCTCCTGATCGCAAAATCGGGAGCTTTCCCAACAGTACAGAGACTTTGGGGTGGACGGGTTACAAGCCAAAACATTACACAGGCAATACAATTAGTGGCAGAAACAAGAAAGTCAGTGTAAGCAGCACACATTATATAAAGCCCATATAGTACAGGAGCATAAATCATTGCAAAAGCTCCAAAAGCAAAAACCATGCGGCAAAGAGGAAAAATGCTACAGATTAATAATCACACCGCCACCATCTGGTGACACAGAAGTACAGGAGGGTCCAGGACTGCGCTATGTACAGAAAATGGTGTATTCAGTGCTGACTCAGAGGAGATACACACAAAGTACCTATAATAATGGAGGAATAATTAACTATCGACACTATTCAATGGTGCAAAATACCAAAATCATCATTACTTACCACCCCGTGCCGATCCAGCGTTACCTTTCTGACGGGTCTTTGTGGACAGGGTTGCACGTGACATCAAGCTGACAGCAAACGACCACTGAGGCCAGTGGTGAAGGCAATTCAGAGAGCGCGAAATTGCGGAGTCTTGAGTTGTCGACACAAAACAGGCGGTAGCAGAGGCACCGGAGTGACGGGGGGTAAGCGACAATGATTTTGGTATCTCTATATAAGTTATGGCTTTGCACAATTGGGAGTAGCACCCTTTCCTTTATATAATGGTGAGGACTCCTGTTACTTTATATCCAGTGAATGAAACCTACCGATTACTACGTCACTGACTTAAGATCTCCACCATAAGGGTGCCTGGATTTCTGCATATTGCAACCCGATAAATGGGAACGCTGCTAAAACCTCTGATACGTATAAATATACTCTACTGATGGAAATTCAAGGTTACACAACGGCCCTGTTGTCTACAGATATCTAGTGTGTCACCTTCCTAGGTCTTTGTGTCTTCCTACTATAAAGCATGGCCATCACTTACTACCCCTACACAGTGACAAAGTTAATACCCAATAGCGATATGGAGAGAAGCCATAACTTCCTTACTGGTGAGGATACAACTGTAGAGACCCCTGAGTTTTTGGCCATACACAACATATAAACCTATAAATGCCCCACTAATGAGAAGTAAACCATATGATGAAAGCCTACACTTCAGTTCCTTCAGCTAGAGCAACCCATCACCATTAGTGATGAGCGAGTATGCGCGTTGCTCGGGGTTTTCCCCAGAGTATTTGGAAGTGCTCGGAGATTTAGTTTCTGCTGCATGATTTGCGGCTACTAGACAGCCTGAATACATGTGAGGATTACCTGTTTGTTATGGATTCCCCACATGTATTCAGGCTGTCTAGCAGTCGCAAATCATGCAGCTGCGGGGACAAACTAAATCAACGTGACGATGTGCTCCTTTCGTCTCCCAGACGCCCCCACCTCCAAACAAGATGCCTATAAACTATACTCATGCACAGAAGAACTCACACCCTTCCCAATCACCCCCAAGACTAAATCTGACACGATTTTTGGCGTCTTTCCTGATGTATTAGACAGACAGTGTTATACTTACATAAATTAAGTGGAGTAGAAACATTTTTTGGTGACCAGTAAACCTCCATGCTGGGTGGAGGAGACATCTTCAGCCTTTTGGTCGGTGGGGTATGAGATGGAGATGGCCTTGGATGAGCGAGCCCCAGTATTGAGGGCTTGGATTGGTGAGATAAGCCCATCTTGCGCACCAGATCGGGCTTTCCATGAGAGCCTTTAATCTCCACTAGTTTGGTACGGGGACCAACATCAGACGACAGAATATGGGGGGCACCGGCTTCTACAATTTTAATATGGGTGCTGTTTCCTGACCGACTGGGACATTTGAAGTGTGCCGAGGTCTCTATCGGTCCCGAGCCGTCAGATAATCTTAGGCTGCTCTCTGCCAGCATGGAGCGAGGAATGCCATTCGACACCTCGTAAGAATCATCATTGTTCCCTTTGTCGGCTCCTTCATCCCTCTTGGCGAGCACGCTGGCTTCTTGCTCTTTAGATGGGCTTTGCTCTGTGCCAGGTTCTCTGGATGTGTCATCAGCAGGAGCTTTGGTAGGACCATCGTCATCAGCTGGCACGTGAGCGGACAGCCTCTTCTTGAACTCTTCGCTTTTGACTAGAGAGTTGAGAGCCGCAATCGCGGAGCCTTTGGCATCCAGGTCGTTCACTCCCAATTGGCGCAAGTGAGCACGGGCATGGCTGGATAACCCCTTCCGAGTCTCAAACCACGCACCACAAAACTGACAGTCATTTTCTCTGTTGGTTTCACCTTCTACAGCTGTGAAATGAAGGAATGACACAGGAACGAAGGAGAAAAAAAAAATCACAAGACAACAAAAATGAAATGAGGAAATGGGTGAGTGATGAAAGATGATGCATGGAAAATGTATACACACACAAGATTAAAAAAATATATATAATAAAGTGTTTATGGACATAAGGAGGAAGGAAATAATCCGAGGAGGAAACATGCAACAGGAGTGATGATGAGAGAGGATGGAAACAAGGAAAGAAGAAAGGAATGAAGTAAGAAAGGGGCAAGATAGGCTGTATAGTACAAGAGGTGCCTGCATCAACCCACCCAAAAGCCATGAAAATAAAAGGCTGACGTCCCTTCCCTTGTTGCCAAAGTGGCCCCCAACACCACTCACTCAGATTCAGAGGCCCGTCCTCCTCCCCCCATTGGGCCTTGGGGGATCCCGGCTGGGGGCTGGCCACCTTCTTGGCCCCCAATAAACTTTCGTCTTTCGGCTGCTTGCCCTGTTTAGCCAGCTCGTTCAGCAGGTCAATGGGCGCCCCACTGCTCTCCGACTCTGGCACCCCCAAGTGCCGCAGGTGGGAGCGCGCGTGGCTGGATAGGCCCTTCCGGGTCTCGAAGCATGCTCCACATAACTCGCATGTAGTGGAACCTTGGCCTGGCAGGGGTACCAATCACAAACTGAATTACTAAAGTGGCCACGAATTAGGAAAAAACGTCCCAAGAGTATTACGGCTATGAAGCAAATGAGGTTTCTAAGTGATCCTATTACGCTACAAGCCATGCAGACAGCGACCCACAATGTGATCCCGTCTGATCAGCAATCCATGCACCGTGTATCAGAGCACTCATCTCCCCCGAACACTGCGCGTGATAAATGCACCGCTGTATGACGGGATTACATGGTGGGGAACTGGTTCTCACACTGATGGGGTCTGGGTGCCCCTCATCTACCAGGAGTTAGAATGAGATGGCCTTGCTTACTCTGCAGTCTATTAACTCATGAAATTACTTCTTATGGGTTATCAAAGTCATTCTATAAGGAAACATCAGCCGACACACAAAATAGATGGCGATCAGCTGAACGACTGCATCCTCCAACAGATGGCGATCAGCTGAACGACTGCATCCCCCATTATGATAGGGTTACTATCCGAGTCATTGAGGCCTTACACATTAACTGTACAAAAGATGAAGCCTGCATGTGACCTTGTATATGAGGAGAATTAGCATATGCTACATTATAAATATCAGCTGTAAATAACGACTACCCCTTCGTAAAGTCATAAAAAAGATGAAAGCCGCAAGCAGCAGATACTACACCCACCATGACGATCATTTACCTCGGCTGCGCTGCGGGAGCACCGTCTGGCCCTACACCAAGAGAGTAATGTTTTGCCCGTTTCCCCCTCAAAAAATAAAGTGCAGCCGACTTTAACAGCCACAAAGAACGATTGTTCCTCCGTAAAATCAAGTGATTGCTTGCTAAACAATCATAAAACCACAGCTGATTGGTCTCCTTATCCTAAGGCAGCTGCAGAGTTATTGGGAGCTGGATGTGAAGCCATGCACCCGGTTATGTCCCTGTCAGTGATGAGCGAAGGTGCCCGGATAAGGTGTTATCTGAGCATGCTTGTGTACTAACTGAGTGACTTTGTGCTCGAAAAATATGTTCCGAGTCCCCGTGGCTGCATGTCTCGCGTCTGTCAGGCAATCCCTGCATGTATTGCGGCTGTCAAACAGCCGCGGGGACTCAAACATATTTTTCGAGCACGCCGAAGACACACTGTTAGCACCAGAGCATGCTGAGATAACACTTTATCCCACCAAGTTCGCTCATCACTAGTCTCCGACTATTTTGTTCAAGTGAAAAGTGACGACATGAAGGGAAAAGAAGTCTACAGGATGTGCATATACCTTGGACACCAGACTAAACTATTCTGGCCATTCTTACATGCACCATAACAAAAAAACACAAGGATATGTATAATCTCTTTACATTTCTTCACTTCTTGTTGGAAACACTCAAACGACCTCAACCCATACAATGGGAAATACGGAAAATTAATTATGCACTTATCGAAACTGTAGGAAAAAAATAATTACAAAGGCCCTTAATTTGCCTTTTCAGGAAACTTTAGACATTTGAGAAATGTTGATGGGTGGAGACCAGGTGTGGACAACTCGGTAGTTCGCTAAAATAGAGACGGCTCCTGTTCTCTGTCTATAAGGCCATGTTCACACGCTCAGAATCGCGTGTGGCTTAAAAATACTGAGGTCAAATACTGACCAAATACTGACCTTGGACTTAACCACGTGTTCAGGCATAAAAGAGAGCAGCGCCCGGTGGTCGGCGCTCATAGCAATGACAACCATAGAGGTCTCACTGATGGGTGGGATTAGTGACGTGCTTCCAGGGCGATCACATTAAATGCCGCTGTCAGCGACTGACAGCGGCATTTAACAGGTTAGCAGTTGCAGGTGGATCACGATTCCACCCGCGGCTATAAGGGGCACATGTCAGCTGTTCAAAACAGCTGACATGTGCCGGGAAAGATGTGGGCTCAGCGCTGGAGCCCACATCAAAGGGAGGGACACGACACGCAAAGTAATAGTATGGCGCATGTCGTGAAGGGGTTCAAGGTGTTGTATCAAGCTTGTATGTTATCCCTTATCCTTGGGATAGGGCTTAACATCCTGATCACTGGGACTCCCACCTACTGATGGCACGAACCAGTTGTGAATGTAGTGGATGTCAATCATGTGCTCCACCCCTCCATTCATGCGTAACAGGGACTCCCATTAGAATGAATAGAGCAGCAGCGCATGATTCACCTCCGCTCCATTTATATGAGGCTCTTCAGAGCCCCAGTTTTCAGGATGTGAGGGGGTCCCAGTGGTCGAACCCCCAGCGATCAGGAAGTTATCACTCATCCCATTTATAGGGAATAACCTTCAAACGTGAATATACCTCATTAATGTTATATAAGTAACTAGGAAGAAAGACAAAGACTGTTGCGTTCTGCATATCCTTTGTTCCCAGCACATCTATAACGTTTATTAGTGGATAAAGTGTCTGCTCCTTCAGGTCTACACAATCTGATTAATGCTATAAGCCTCATGGGTCACACTTGGGTCTGCAAACTTCTGCTGCTGTGGGCCATAGGCTGATTTAACTCAGCATCCGATCTCAGGGACAAATGACTACAAGAAATGATCAAGGACACATCAGACATCCACAGTCCAGGTCTGGAATAACCGCAGGGCTCTCCACCCAAACTCCACAGCCTCGTATATGCCCACCTGTCTTTGGGATTGGGTGAGGAGCTCAGTGTCCGCTCCGGATATTATGGTTCGTACGCTGAGTTGGACATGTGAAAGCGGTCTTAAAGGGACTGTCAGCACAGAATGACTGTTCAAATCAAGCACAGATGTTCAACGGCCGGGCCAATTATTTATATGCACCTTCTCACCGGCTTGGCTTCCATCCATCTCCTCCCTTCTCTGGTTCCAACAAACCAAAGCTGTCAATCAAATAAGGGGTGGGTGGAGACTGAGGTTAGCCAAGCAGGTGGGAAGGTGTATATAAATGACTGGCCCCGCCATGAAACACCAGGCACCTGTTCTTAGCTTCAACAGTCGCTCTGTACTGACAGAGTCCCTTTAAAGGTCCTGCTCATACAAGAGTCCCCATGCTGTGGTACAATTCTGGATTTACAGAGATTCTCCACCCAAATATCATTAAATATGGATACTATGGCAGGAAGATTGAACGCTCTATCAACTTAAGATATCTCTGGAATATTCATTCGGACCTGCCATAATTGTCTAAATGAAGATGGAACGTACCAATTTGTTTTGTGGCATCATGTGATGCATCACATGACTGCTCTCAGCCAATCAGCAGCTTGGAAAAACAAAACCTACACATCTGATGTAGTTTTTGTGCAATTTTGACTCCAGACTAAATCAGAGCTGCCGATTGGCTGACGATAATCATGCGAAACACCAGAGGACTCCTCTATACACTGTATTTTTCGGACTATAAAAGACGGGAGATCTGCTGCTGGAGGGGCACATGTTGTGCAACTCGTGTATGGGGACAGCAGTTTTGCACCAACTTGGTGGCTCTGCAGCTGTTGCCAAATTACACCTCCCAACGCCCCAACCTGTCCAAGCATGCTGGGAGTTGTAGTTTTGCAACAGCGGCAGGACCACGTTGACAGGTGACCCTGCAGTGGAAATTAATAAAAAAGGAGGCTCATACAAATCGTGATGATAGAATCTTCCATCACGATTTGTATGAGCCTTTTTTTTTTT
>VIAB01021313.1:30066-44329 GCA_009801035.1 Oophaga pumilio
AGTGTGTCCTCTCCAACTGCAGGGTCCACAATCACTGAATCATCAGTATCAGCCACCAGTGAGTCCTCTCCAACTTCAGGGTCCACAGTCACTGGATCATCCCCATCAGCAGTATCAGCCACCAGTGAGTCCTCTGCAACTGCAGGGTCCACAATCACTGAAAAATCTGCATCATCAGTATCTGCTACCAGTGAGTCCTCTCCAATTGCAGGGTCCACAATCACTGAATCATCCGCATCAACAGTATCTGCCACCAGTGAGTCCTCTCATACTGCAGGGTCCACAATCACTGAATCATCGGCATCATCAGTATCTGCCGCCAGTGAGTCCTTTCCATCTGCAGGGTCCACAATCACTGGATCACCCGCATCAGCAGTATCAGTCACCAGTGAGTCCTCTCCAACTGCAGGGTCCACAGTCACTGGATCATCCCCATCAGCAGTATCAGCCACCAGTGAGTCCTCTCCAACTGCAGGGTCCACAATCACTGAATCAAATGCATCATCAGTATCTGCCAGCAGTGAGTCCTCTCCAACTCCAGGGTCCACAATCACTGAATCATCAGCATCATCAGTATCTACCACCAGTGAGTCCTTTCCAACTGCAGGGTCCACAATCACTGAATCATCTGCATCATCAGTATCTGCCACCAGTCAGTACTCTCCAACTGCAGGGTCAACAGTCACTGAATCAACAGCATCATCAGTATCAGCCACCAGTGAGTCCTCTCCAACTGCACTGTCCACAGTCACTGGATCATCCGCTTCAGCAGTATCAGCCACCAGTGAGTCTTCTCCAACTGTAGGGTCCACAATCACTGGTTCATCTGCATCAGCAGGATCTTGCACAAGTGAGTCCTCTCCAACTGCAGGGTCCACAATCACTGAATCATCTGCATCATCAGTATCTGCCAGCAGTGAGTACTCTCCAACTGCAGGGTCCACAATCAGTGGATCATCTGCATCATTAGTGTCAAGCACCAGTGAGTCCTCTCCAACTGCAGGGTCCACAATCAGTGGATCATCCGCATCAACAGTATCAGCAACCAGTGAGTCCTCTACAACTGCAGGATCTACAATCAGTGGATCATCTGCATCAGCAGTGTCAGCCACCAGTGAGTCCTCTCCAACTGCAGGATCCACAATCCCTGGATCATCCGCATCAGCAGCATCTGCCACCAGTGAGTCCACTCTAACTGCAGGGTCCACAATCACTGAATCATCTGCATCATCAGTATCTGCTAGCAGTGAGTCCTCTCCAACTGCAGGGTCCACAACCACTGGATCATCCACATCAGCAGTATCTGCCACCATTAAGTCCTCTCCAACTGCAGGGTCCCCAATCAGTGGATCATCTGCATCAGCAGTATCAAGCACCAGTGAGTCCTCTCCAACTGCAGGGTCCACAATCAGTGGATCATCCTCAGCAGTATCAGCCACCAGCGAGTCCTCTCCAACTGCAGGGTTCACAGTCACTGGATCATCTGCATCAGCAGTATCAGCCACCAGTGAGTCCTCTACAACAGCAGGATCCACAATCAGTGGATCATCTGCATCAGCAGTATCAGCCACTAGTGAGTCCTCTCCAACTGCATGGTCCACAATCAGTGGATCATCAGCATCAGCAGTATCAGCCACCAGTGAGTCCTCTACAACTGCAGGATCCACAATCCCTGGATCATCCGCTTCAGCAGCATCTGCCACCAGTGAGTCCACTCCAAATGCAGGGTCCACAATCAGTGGATCATCAGCATCAGCAGTATCAGCCACCAGCGAGTCCTCTCCAACTGCAGGGTCCACAATCACTGGATCATCTGCATCAGCAGTATCAAGTACCAGTGAGTCCTCTCCAACTGTAGGGTCCACAATCACTGGATCATCCGCATCAGCAGTATCAGCCACCAGTGAGTCCTCTCCAACTGCAGGGTCCACAATTACTGGATCATCCACCTCAGCAGTATCAGCCACCAGTGAGTTCTCTCCAACTGCAGGGTCAACAATCACTGGATCATCCGCATCATTAGTATCAAGCACCAGTGAGTCTTCTCCAACCGAAGGGTCCACAATCAGTGTATCATCTGCATCAGCAGTATCAGCCACCAGTGTGTCCTCTCCAACTGCAGGGTCCACATTCACTGAGTCATCCACATCAGCAGTATCAGCCACCAGTGAGTCCTCTCCAACTGCAGGGTCCACAGTCACTGCATCATCCGCATCAGCAGTTTCCAGCACCAATCAGTCCTCTCCAACTGCAGGGTCCACAATCACTGGATCATCCGCATCAGCAGTATCTGCTACCAGTCATACTTCTCAAACTTCAGGGCCTATAATCACTGGAATATCCACATCAACAGTGCCAGATACCAGTGGTAATACAACTTCAACTACAAAGATTACTTTGACAACTACTAGAAAGCCAGGTAAATCAAAATTATATTTTCTCAACTGTCTTATGTTTGAATCAAAATAATACAAATATTCTTTAAAACACTTTCTGGAATTAAACGCATTCTGAAAAACCTATTTGAGAAGACCATTCGAAATTGCATTAAATGTGGTTTGTGAAAGTACATTGGGTCAAGTATAATGATGCCATCACTAGCAATCTGTTCTACATAAATGCCTGGTCTTCTCAAAGAGGTGTAGATCTTTTATTTTCTTCAAAAAATCTAAAGATGGTTGAAAACTAGTAGAATACTCACTGAATCTCCATCCTAGCCATAATACTTCTAATAGAATTTCATAATTTTTTATATTTCTAGGTGCTGTCACCCCAAACTGTCAGAATGATGGGTACTACGATGGGAATAAGTGCATTTGTAGATCAAGTTTCTATGGGAGTTTCTGCGAATTCATCTTGAGTGAAATCAGACCAGGTATTTATTTTAATGCTTTCTATGTATTTCAAAATATGAAAAATCTAGAAAATATGATTTACAAATAATGAAGCAAACCTACATATATACATCCACTATAGATATGAGGAGTATAAATGTTTGTTTAGCCACACTGCTTTTTTTCCAACATTTCCCAATTGACTTTGTAGACAGTTAAGAGCTGTTTTTATTTCTATACAGTTGTTAATGCTGCAGTTAATGTTACGGTTACTGTGGAAGAAAAATTTAAAGATGAGCTAAGAGATCCAAACTCAGAAGAATACTCTGCTTTTGTAACCCGATTCGAACAGCAGGTGAGCTGATAAAAATTTCCAAAAATTCTCTCATGATCTGTCTTTACATTGGCAATTTTCGAGAAGCAGTGCTCAATGGCTTTCTTAAGACCCAACAGCAGCCCATCTTTCATCCTTCGAAGTGTTGGAAACCATTCCAACAAGCTGCTTTGAGAATGTGTTCAGAATCCCCTTACAACATATAATGAAATTTTTTTTTTCCATCACTTAGGTTATTAATAAAATTTCTCCAAAAGTTCATCACGTTGACCAGTTCTGTTCCATAATATTAGAAATTTAGTCTTCTTGTTCTTTGAGTAGACCAACTTCTCTAGAAAAGCATTGTTTTATGAAATTTTGGAGTGGTCATCTCAAAGAGTTTTATTTATATTTTTCACTTTCTCTTTGTCATAGTGATGTTCTGATGATTTGACCAAGATATACAACAATTTTTCCTACTCTACTTTTGTGTCTTAATGTATTTTTTTTGACTATTTTACTATAGATGGCACGACTGTACAATGAAACTCCACATTACAAAGGAATCTATCAAGGTGTGGAAATCATCAACATAAGGTAAGTATTCAGCAAAGAAATTTGGTCAACTTTTATTTTTGAAAGCCATGTGGGGAGTTATTAAAGCGTTGAGCTTATGCATAAAACCAAGTCATTGTATCTGTATTTTCTCATCCCAGGGAAGGAAGTATCATTGTGGACCATATCCTATTGATAAAAATTTACGCTGATGAATACAATGAATTTGTTGATGAGGTGACAACACTTTTAGATCACACAAACTGCACATCTGACACAAAATCTGGTAAGGATCTTATTGTAGTAGGCATAAGTCAAGCCATGTTGTCTAAGGTCTACCTAGCTCCTTGATTCTTTGTTCCTTGTTGATACCGTCCAAAAGGGTGAAAAATGTCTTTCAGTAGCTGAATGGATAACACCTAAGTGTTCATATACATTAGGAAAAATGCCAAATAAACCTATATTCTTGAGGTTTCTCACTTGATATCAGAAGTTGCTAACAAGAAGGCACAAACTGAACATGCTCAACATTTTGTTAAGATGAATCTCCACAATGGTAGTCTGGCACCTAAATATTAGACTCTTCTTATTGAAAAATAAGGATGTTCATGAAGGAGACAGTAATAGTTGCCGGTCAATACCAATCTTAAAGAAGTTGTCAACTTTTGAGATTTTTTTCCCAAAATACATGCATTTTTGCTATTACACTAATTAACTAGTTTTCTTCATTAAAAGGAGTTGTCTGGTCCAAATCAATAAGTCTGCAGTCATTATGTGTGACTGAAGACTTATGAATACCCCCCCCAGAGCACACACTGTGCGATGTGGTGATTTGCTGGTTTCTTACCTGGGACCAGAGGGTATATTTAAATTATATACTCCCGGCCAGGGCCCATCTAGTGGCCATGGCCATGCTCCATACCCTTGTGTTGAGTAGACCGCACCCCGTCTAGTGACATGGCCGACCAGTGGACATGGCCAACTACAGTCTATGGAAGCCAGGCCATGCCCATTGACCGGGAGTATGAATAATGCATACATACCCCCCCAGCCCGGGTCAAAAAATGGTAAATCCTCACAGTGCTCTGGCAGAATTCATAAGTCTGCAGTCACACAGGGTGACTGCAGACTTACTGATTTAGACTGGTGAACCCCTATAAGGAGGGAGAATGTTTAGACATTACTTTCCCCGATAATTCCCCCTTTTGCCATTGATTCTCCCTCTGAGTGCAACTGTTTCAAATATTACACAATCTATTAAATTATCATCTTTTTGATAATGAATGGAAGAAGTTTTTATTTGCTGGTAAGAAAAAAAGAGCATCAGAGCTAAACGTTAATGCTTTGCCTTTTCTTTTATGCAGAACCTTTATGCTTCAAAGCAAATACAGTACAAGTTCAACGTGTTCCACTCGATTTCAAAGGTAAGACTAAAATAAGGAGAAAATTAAAGTAAATGAGAAATGTTGAAGCTTGTGTAACCAGTAGATAATAGAGTCACTGACCACGGAAGTGACAACCCTAATAAATTGGACTTCCATCATTTTTCTGTATGATGTTTTGCCACAAAACCACAGCGTCTTAGTTTTGCCTGTTCTTGGAGAATTGATAGCCTTGATTCTCATGAAAAATAAATCCAACAATAGTCTATGTCCTGAAATGGTGACATAAGAATTTAGGGAAGACCATCCAAATGTTTAACTCTGCATTTTTATTTTGCATCTTACAAATCTATATAAAAAATTATGACGGAAGAGTACAGTGTATTCAGCAAACACTAAAGTCACTGACCGAAATTTTAACAAAAGAGATAAGCAAATTTGTTCAACTAGAACTGAATTCTCGGCAAATTTTAAAAAAAATCAGATTAAAATCTAGAAAATTGTTTTTCTTTTGCAATTCGCACGGTGCAAAATTACCAAAATGGGGGCCATATAGTGGCCAATTTGCTGAACAGGAGATGGCCAGCACAATGGTAAAAAAAAAATAACCACTAATCACCACTCATCATCCCTTGTCCGGTTCTTCGTTCCTTTTCTTTTAGTCTTCCTTTTGGGCTAACATCTTCTTTGACCTGCTTCACTCTACACTGGGCCTTCCGGCACCTATTAGTCGTCAGACATCATATTGCATTGCATGTATCGAAGCGCATGTTATGAGCAAAGCCCATGAAGCTGACGTAGCCTCAGGCGTTGCAAGACGTGACACTGTGACGTCACGACATTTGCTGCAATCGTATGGCGCATAGGGACTTAAGAGCCCAAATGTAAGAATGAAGCAGACTGAAGAAGATCTAAAAGAAAAGTCACGTAGGAGCGGAGAGTGAGCAGCAGGAGTGGACAGGCAGATAATCAGTGAAGTGAGTAATTATATTATTTTTATCACATCCTATGTACATTTTGTGCTGGGACGCCTCACTCATTTAGCACCAAATAACTTTGCTGCAAATTGAATTTCTCCATCGAAGTCAAAGGATTTGCCAAATTAGCTCATCTTTATTTAATACATTTTTTTTAATATGGCATTAACTTATTTTTGTCTAAAATGTTTCTATTGTCAGGAGAAAAGTTCCAAATTTTTGATAATTTCTATCAAAAATGTATAGTTTTTTTTTTTCCAAATGTCTATGTAATAAGCCAAGAAAATTGGGGACGTTAAAAATGTATGAATACCATCCAAATATTCAACTTTACATTTATTTGTATTCTCTGGACTCATTTTCTATTTCTCAGGTTACAGTAGAGTCTGTGTTGTATAAAGCTACAAATGGACACAATTTTTATTGTTTTAATTCTTCCAGAAATCTGCTTGAAATCACTCGACATCCCAAAAGACGTTCAAGAACATTATCGTCCGGTCAATGTCTCAGGAAAGACGATTTGTGTCTCCAGATGCAGTGTTGATAGTGAAGATCCTATTAACTGTAACAAAGGACAATGTTCTGTCACAAAGCAAGGACCAAATTGCTAGTAAGTGAATTATTTTTGTTTTTATTTTTAAGCTAAATCTAAGCACGGTCATAGTGGAACCGTACGGTGATAATTTGGTGAATTGTCCCAACGATTAGTTTTCGTAATACAGTTTTTCCAATTGGTTAATATATCAGATAAAAATAAATTCTACTGTGTTAACAATAATCACTATAGTCATAGTGTTTGAAAATTTTTTATCAAAAATGTCCACCATTTGTTCCACCAAGCGATGAATGTCCCAATACGGGAAATTTTAATAGCATATCCGATATTGATTTGTTGATGTGTTTGTGGTCAACACAAATTGATTCACCAAAATTGGATTTCGTCATAACCCCTGACTTCTTCAGTAATGATGGAACCCATGTGAAGGACTAAAGAAAAATACATGTTTTCTTCCAAAAAGAGAGCAGCTATAGTTTTCTAATTCTACATCATCATTTTAAAAATGCTCTAAAAAATAACTTTATTTCATGCTTTCTGTATTTGTGTTAGTTTTCACATTTAATTAACTAATTTCATTGTTTTAGCTGTGAGACTTCGCCCGATTACTGGTATTCAGGAGACCGCTGTCAGACGGCCATCAGTAAACCGGGAGTGTATGCTGGAGTGTCTGTTGGGTTATTTGCGTTGCTCGTCATTATCATTGCTCTATCTGTCATCATATACCGACGTCGGAGACCATCTAACAAAGAAAGGTGAGAGATTCTATTACATAAACACCAGGTAGATTAAGAAAAAGTTCTAAGAAAAGCTGGACTGAAAACGTTTTCTCAATAAAATATTAACCTTGCCCTGAAATTTGAGAAAAAAAGTTAAGAAACTAGTCATATTTAGAGGTGAAAGTGTCAGTCCTATTTATGGATTTTTATCTTGTGGAAACCAATAATTGGTCTTCAATCTTGACAAACACTAAAGTTTCCATTTATTTTCCTAATTCCTTGTTCATCTAGGTATTGGGGGAGATGTTAGCACAAAATACTGATCATAATTATTGATGAGCGCAAGTGTTCGTTACTCGAGTTATTATTCTTAATATTATTATTTATTACTATAGCGCCAATTATACCATGGCGCTTTACATGTGAGGTGGGGTATACATAATAAAAACAAGGACGGTAATCTTAAACAATACAAGTCGTGACTGGTACAGGAGGAGAGAGGACCCTGCCCGCGAGGCCTCACAGTCTACGACAGATGGGTGAGGTTCAGTAGGTGATTGGAGAGCTGGTTGTGCAGCGGTTTGGTGGTTAATGAAGGTTGTACAAGGAAACCCTAATTTAAAAAGATACAGTCTTTATTTAATTTATATTTTCTTAAAACCCACAAAGAAAAACACACTGTGAAAAAAACAAAAAAAAAACCTTGGAAATATTTAGTGCAGATCTCTGGTGTTTTGCTTATGCTTTTTCCTGCCTACCGGCGGAGGTTGGCACACTAGGGGGGTAGCGTTGTGGTACTCGCGCTCAGCGATGACTACCCCTATTATTCCCTAGATGCACCCTATAACTGATATTGCCCTCACACACACAATAAGGGAATCACTATTGCTAGACATAGGTCACACCTGCAGAAAAAGGGACCCTATAACCCAAGGTAAAGTTCAAAAACATTCAGGTACACATGGCTTGGTGGCTTTTCAAAATGCAGATATATGATAGTTCTCACAGGTTAGTTCATAAGTTCTTTTTGATCCAAAATTGTTTTTTATAGCATGAATCAAGGCACATTTTGCAATGCCCTGTCCACAGTAGATATATATAGTCAGAGATATACAATAATTGCCACACATATATAACACTGGCCAAATGATTGCCGATCAATTGACACTGTGACCCTCACTCATCAGAGTATAAGGGACTATCATTAGATATCATTAAATATCAGGGTACTCATCCTAAGATATATGCCACCCGCCTTCCATTGCCTCAACGTGTTTCGCCCTCGCGGCTCATCAGGAGGCCCGATGCCAAATGGCGAGTCTTGATAGAAAGTGATATGCCTTGTTGGCATATATCTCAGGATGAGTACACCTTTTTGTGGGTTTTAAGACAATATAAATAAAGATTGTATCTTTTTATGTTACGGCTTACTTCTGATTCCTCTCCAATAATTGCTACCCTAGGGTTAACATTTAATAATACTTACTGAAGGTTGTAGGCTTGTCGGAACAAGTAGGTCTTCAGGTTCCTTTTGAAAGTTTCCATGGTAGGCGCAGGAAAAATCTTGTATGCGATTGGGGGAAGAGGAGATAAGAGGGGAGTAGAGAAGGAGATCTTGTGAGGATTGGAGGTTGCGTGCAGGTAAGTACTGAGAAACGAGGTCACAGGTGCATGGAGGAGAAAGACTGTGGATGGCTTTGTATACCAAGTATCGCGGGTGCTTGAGTGACATTTTCGAGTCCCATGACCGCTTGCTATGCGGCTGTTAAACAAGCACAAAACATGAGGGGATTGCCCGTGTATCTCAAGCAATTCCTGTGGCAACCTAACAGCCCCAGAACATGTGGGCAAGGGGAATCAAGCATGTCACTCGAGCATCCGCGATACTCGGTGAATACCCCAGCAACCTAGGCAAACTCGAGTAATGAGCACCTGCGCTCATCACTGATCATAATGTTATGAAAGACAAAAATCCCTTATGTATAAAATAAAAAGTATTAAGACAAAAACCATTAACGTGCCTGTCAAATATACGACACCAAAAGACACCTTAACATTTTTAAAAAAGTTATGACTTTCACAAAACAGAGAATCGCAAAGCAAAATAAAAGTAAATAAATGCTGGAATTTATATTTTTTCCATGTATAAAATGAATGTGAAAAGTTAAGCAACATGTAATGCATGGATTTTTCATCTAATAGCAAAATTAATGAATTAGTGCAAAATGCAAATGAACAAACAACTTAAGTTTTTTAGAAAATGATAGAAATTTATTTTTCGTATATAAACAGTTTTTTTGCCCTAAAAATGGAGTGAGCGACACGATTGATCTGCAGTTTTCTACAAAGCCTCAAGGGGCGACATATTTCATATTAGTCGCTTTCAATCTTAAACTATAAGTGAGACTTATTGGCTGCGTTAACAAGTTCCTGAGATATAACCTTTATGCTTTTATGGCCCGTAGACTCACAAACTCTATTACTCACTCACTTAGTGTACACGTCGAGTTCAACGCTGGCGTCATTTATAGCCACGCAAAGGTGATCCTTCCCCTTGACTCAACACTTTGCAATGTCCCAGAGTATGGTGCTCTTGTGCCAACTTTCATCACAACTCCCCCACCCTAAAAAATGCAATAAGAAATGTTATATGAAACACAAAATGGCACCAGAAATGTAAAAAAAATTAATTAAAAGCCTTCACAAAGCTCCACCAGAAATTTTTTTTGATGAAAACATTATGGGTCTTAGAAAACTATTTTATTTTTTTGTTATTTTTTATCACTGCAGTCATGATTACTGCACAATTAATCAGAAAAATAATAGAGATTTCTTTTACACCATTTTACCAGACTCGGAGGTTTTTTTGTCGCCTTTTTCTACTCTATAATATGATAAAATAAAAAGTGTAATTCAAAGTTATAACTCAGCTGGAAAAAACACAAGCCCTCAAACGGTTATGTGGGCAGAAAAATAAAAAATAAAAGTTATGGCACTTGGTTTGGAATAAGGAGAGGAAAAAATGAAAGAGGAATTCTAATACCGCCTCCAATTATAATTAAGATGAAAAATATGCAGAATTATTTTTTGGCTTATTAACAAAAGTAAAGCAGTAATAATAACCTTGATGATAAATGAAGTAAAGGTAATAGTAACAGTAATAAGAGCAGTGGTAATAATTCTAGTAGTAATATAATAATAGTAAAATACATTTTAGTAGTGATTCTAGTAAAGTAATGGTAATAGATGTTATAGAAGTAGTAACTAGAGTTAAGCAAATTTTTCAAAATTCAGTTCCAAATATGATTGGCGCCGAATATTGTTTTTCCAATATTTGCCAAACACAGCCGAACGTCATTGGAGTCAATGGAAGCAAATTTTTCAAAATTCAGTTCCGATTATGATCGGCGCCGAATATTGTTTTTCCAATATTTGCCAAACACAGCCGAACATCATTGGAGTCAATGGAAGCAAATTTTTCAAAATTCAGTTCCAAATATGATCGGCGCCGAATATTGTTTTTCCAATATTTGCCGAACACAGCCGAACGTCATTGGAGTCAATGGAAGAAGTAATGAACGAGTATGTTCGGAATCGATCATCAAACATAAATTTGACACAGATATGATACAAATATGGCACGAATATGGCAAATTCAGATTCGGCTATTGTTTTCTGAACATATTCGCTTATTTCTAGTACTAACTAAGTAAAAAAATACTTTCAGTGGTATTAGTAGAAAGACTGTGAAAGCATTCTGTACTACTATAGATAGCATTAAAATTGAAAGTAAATATTGTGGTACTTGTAAAATTGGTAATGGTTGTAGTAATGATGATAATACATTAATTGTAACACTTGTAGTAGTGATGAGCGAACGTGCTCGAATAAGATGTTATCCGGCTTTTTCGTGTGCTAACCGAGTGTCTTCGGCGTGCTCGAAAAATCTGTTTGAGTCCCGGTGGCTGCATGTTTCGGGGCTGTTAGACAGCCACAACACATGCAGGGATTGCTTATCAAACATGCGGGGACTCGATCATATTTTTCAAGCATGCCGAAGACACTCGGTTGGCATACAAGCATGCTCGGATAAAGCCTTATCGGAGCACATTCGGTCATCACTAATTTTTAGGTTTAGTATTAATACCGGAGGTTTTACTAACAGACCTGCAATATCACAGGGAGACAAAGTAATTCTAGTAGTGAGAGTAAGAGTAGTAGAGATATCGGTAGCAGTGATATACTATTTGTACAAGTTGTACTTAACTTTTTCTTTTTTGCTATTTTGACAGGTTAATAGACGACAATCGGTGGTATGAGGAGGGATGGGAGAAGGAAAACCAAGGTCCTGCTGCTTCATACTCCAACGACAGTGCTAGTGGTGAGTAATCCTATAAAAGTTTCTCTTCCGAGCTAACACGTGCCAGCAAAAAATCACCGGAGCAAGTTTGGGTATAAAATGAGAACGATGAGGGCACAATAAGGGCTTTGATTGAGCTTAATGTGACAATTTCAATTTATTGTTTTGCATATTTGTTTGACTCAGATTCTGCAGTTCCCGTGAGCTCAATCTTCCTTCCAGACCTGGAGAAAGTAAATACCAGCTTGAAGGTAAGATAAATAAGGATATTCGTTAAGGAAAATGTCAGATTAAGGATGGTTTCATATTATCTCTCTTGCGTACAAAAGAGCAGAAAATAGTGGAAAAGTGTCTTCTTCAGATCCGTAGCTTGATGTTCCCATACTGTTATGCTAAATCTACTATTTGTCACTTAGAATACAAATGTCTTCTTATATTTTGGGCTACAACTGCACCTCTGTATCCTATATCTGGAATTCTAAGACTATGTGCACACATTGCATTTTTTAAGCGTTTTTGACGTGTTTTTACGCATCCCATGCAATCCTATGGGATTACGCATTGCTGTGCACATGCTGCGTATTGTAATCGCTTCGCAAAAAAATAAGCAGCATGTCCATTCTTTTTGCGGAATCGTGGCGATTACGCCGCCATAGGATTGCATTGAAATGCTCACTTAACACATGTGGCTACTGTATATATATATATTTATATATATTACTCTGTCGGCCATTGTGAGTAACATAAAAGTTTTTTTTCAAAACTGGTCATCCCACATTACTCTTCTTCAGACAGCCAGTAGGAAAGGAAGAGAAGGATACATCTGTATATATAATAGCAACCGCCATACATGTGTCTGAAAATGAAAGTTCTGATTTGGCTTTATATCCCAAATCATGTCGTAAAGCCCTTTAAAGTGCAGATATTGACTTCTAGGATTGAGATTTCTTAAAGGTGGCACTAAAGCCTCAGAGATCTTCCTCTATGAAGAGGCTATTTGCATGTTAAAATTCCCAAGAGAACATTGCATGGCCAATAAGTCTCCTTTCACCCACTTGGCGCTCTCCACAAGTACAAACTTTACCCCATAGAGCTCTGTAAAAAACTACTTATTTAGCCAATTTAGTCTGAAATGATTTCTTAGTGGGTACCCACATATGTCAAAAAAAATTCTATACCCAATTGGTCTACAAATCCTATCTATTGTATTAATACTAATTTAGCCAGCCTCAAAATCCACAAAGCGTATTTACGAAAGGAGGCTCTGATTTGTCTGTATGTCCTAAATCATGTAGTAAGGCTCTTTAAAGGGTTGATATTGACTTCTATGACTGTTACTTCTACTAGGTGGCACTATAATCCCTACTCTCTTCCCGTGAGAACAAGCTGTTTATACAGGAAACACATAGCAACAAATGAGAGGAGAGGTTTGAGGAAAAAAGGAGAAAAAGATAGTAAGATTGTCAGACAAAGAGCAAAAAGTACAAAATGGCTCAATTAAAAGATATCGTAGAGGCAGATACATTGTCAAACAACATTATCAACCCAATTAGAAACACAGTTTATTAGTAACATGCATAAACTTTCTACTTTTTGCAATAAAGCAATGAAATAAGAACAAATACATATATTTTTACATATATTGTAACAAGATTGTTCATTCAACGTAATAGCTTAGGAAAATTTCCTAACAATAGTTTCATGTTTAGTTTTGGTCCGAGCTTACGCTGACATTACATTGTTTTGTTTCAGGTGACTGTACCAAGACCTAACATTGTGCAAAGCAGAAACACTTATGAAGGAACCACTTGAAGACCTCAAGACATTATAAGAACTTGTCATTCTGTCAATTGAACTGAAATATGTACTAGGTCATCACAAAATGTCTCAAAAATTGAGCCAAAAAGAGTTAATGAACATGAGACACATTGCAGGACTTGGTTCCAAATGTGGATAGACTGGATGTTCTGCTGTCCTTCAAAGACAAGAATCTTCTTCATTTTTCGACTGTACAACAAGAGTTTTCTTCATTTGTCAGCTTAGTGATTGGTTGTATGGTTGGAATTCTGGAACATACATTATTTTATCCAATGAATCCTGGATTTTCATTTTTCAAAAATTGTATTAATACAAGTTTAGGTCATTAAAAGTCTCAGGTTCCTCAGGTCCCTATCTAAGGGCTCATGTTTAAAGATTTGGAGTTAAGTATAAGGGGCAAGTGTAAAAATAATCGTGTCATAGCTATTTCTGGGCTACTTTTGGTTTAACTCAATCTTAAAGCCATGAACAACATAGAATAATCGTTGATGTTGATGTATCATAAAGAACACAAACCTCATAGAGCAAATAAGGGTCAACTCTTACTGACTCCCTTCCAAATGGGTGCCTTTTTTCCTGTTCTTCTCGATCCCTTGCCACATCTATAGTGGTTATAAGAGGTTGAACTAGTCAACATTATCAATAGATGAGATGGGTTGATAGGGAATAAAAAGACGTTTTTACATAATTTTCATATCAACATGCAAGCCTTAAGTCATTTGTACAATCCGTACAAAATGAGAAAAATT
>VIAB01021315.1:0-10882 GCA_009801035.1 Oophaga pumilio
TCACATGGACGGAATAGTACGTCCCATGGGATTAATGGGTTAAATTAAAGCAAGCCCTGGAGACAGATTCTCAGGGAGATCCATGACCGACCCATAGATCTTAACTGCTAATTTACATAGTAAGAAAAATGTGGATTACTCTGGAATAAGACATCGGATCACAGATATCAAGGTATCATTTTATTCATGTTGCTGTGACCTGCATGCCCATATAGACGTTTTGGGAGGGTTGGACCTATTGAGATACTCCCTTTAAGGAGATACTAAATGTAAAAATACTAGCAGTAGTGAACAATGATTTCCTAAAATGTTTAAAGGGAACCTGTCAGGTCTCCTGTGCCCACCAACAGTTGTGTTTGCATATGTAAATATCCTACTTAGCAGTCCTTTTATATTACACACGCAAACAGATCTTTAGAAAAAGTACTGTATTTTTTGGACTATAAGACGCACTTTTTTCCTCCCAAATGTGGAGAAAAATGGGGGATGCTTATTATCCGGATGTACGGGCTCTGGCTATGGTAGTGAGGGTGGAGGAGTGGTTTCGGCGGAACAGCAGGTCACATGAGGCTGGAGCCGGCAGCTCCAGCTAAAGGTACTGCCACACTTAGTGATCTCGTTAGCGATCTCAATAACGACGCAAGCTAATGAGATCGTTTGCGAGATCTCTTTTAGGTCGCTAGTAGCTGCCAAACAGGAGATCTCATAAACGACTCATCAGCGGTCAGCGATCTCTTTAACGACTTTGGCGGTCGTTAGGATGTCATTAGCATGTACTGAGCGCTTCTGATTCATAGGAATTTCCAGCATCGCTCCTGCTCTCTGCGTCCTGCTAGCCTGCTTTGTAACTTCTGCGATCCTCTCTGTCACGCAAAAGAGAACTTACAGATATTGCGATCCATTCCGTGACGCTAAACCCATATGCGTCACAAACGAGGTCGTTCGCAAAAGGTGCCAAACACAGCGATATAGGCTCACCAGCAGGACGCCAACGATCAAAAAACGATCCAGAACTCTAGTGAATGATCAACGAGATCACAGCAGGGGCCACATAGTTGCTACATGCCACACACAGCTAAGTCGCTAACGAGATCGCAAAATAGTGACGTTTTAGTGATCTCGTTTGCGATCTCGTTTGCGATCTCGTTTAGTGTGGCATACCCTTAACTCCTGTACCCGCTGCTAAAGAGAAATGAATATTCACTGCATTCCATTTCCATGCCCATGGCCATGGAGGGCAATGAATATTCATTTCTTTCTGGCATCGAGGTATGATTGGCCCCATCCCCTTGCTAGTATGATTGGCCCCATCCCATTCCCTGAATGATTGTTCCCATCCTTATTCTTGTATGATTGGCCCCATCCTGTTCCTGTCATGCATGGCCCCATCAGAAAAGCTTAAAAAAGCAAACCATTACACCTACCTTCCTCCGCTCCTTCGCAGTCGTAGCGTCCTGCTCCGGTGCCAGCAGCTGCTTAATGCTTGTAAGCAGCGCATGGCAGGGACGTCATGCGCTGCTCACAAGCCGAAGGGCAGCTGCCAGAATACTCACAGGGACTGTTCATCGGAGATCGCAGTGAGTATTCATTCCTCTTCAGTAGCTCGCAGTGTCAGCCACCGGCTTCCTGCTGCCGCAGTGGTCACGTGTGCCGATACTTAAGAGAAATGAATATTCTGAATATAAGTGTAATGGTTTGGTTTTTTAAAACCTTTTCTGATGGGGCCATGCATGCCAAGAATAGGATGGGGCCAATCATACAAGAATAAGTATGGTAATAATCAAACCAGGACTGGGATGGGGGCCAGTCATACCAGGAAAAGGATGGGGCCGTGAATACCAGCACTGGGAAGGGGCCAGTCATACCAGGATAAGGATGGGGCCATGCATACCAGGACTGGGATGGGGGCCAATCATACCAGGATTAGGATGGGGCCCTGCATACCAGGTTAGGGATAGGGCCATGCATACTTGACGAGATGGGGACCCTGCATACCAGTATAGGGATGAGAGTGATCATTCCTGCCAGGATAAGGATGAGGGGGACCACTCCTACCAGGATAGTGATGAGGGGGCCATGCGTACCAGGCTAGAGATAAGGAGGCATGCATACCAGGCTAAGGATGAGGGCCATGCATATCAGATAGAGATAGAGGGACCATGCATACCAGGATAGGAATGAGGGGCCATGTGTATCAGGATGGGGATGAGGGGACCATATTTACAAGGATAGGTGATATTAAGTACAGAATTGACCACATTTTTTGCTTCAGTATTTTTTTTCTAATTTCCTCCTCTAAAACCTAGTGTGTCTTATGGTCCGGTGCGTCTTATAGTCCAAAAAATCTGGTATTTCTTAAGTCCGTTTATGATATGTAAATGAGGCCTTTAACTAGTCGATGGCGCATTGGTGTCCTCAGACTAGTCAGCCCCCTTAGTATGTTATCACGCTCCTGTGGGCGCGATAACATGGCTTACAAGTGCCAGCATTATATATACCTTGCGCATGTGCACGTCTTCTTTCCCTCAATGCACAGATTCTCTGAAGCCAGGTGAACAAGTGCCGGCTTCAGAGAGGCGTACTGCACATGACTGGGAGTGCAGAAACTTCCGATCATGCGTAGTGCACCTCTCGTAGCCACGTTAATGCACGAGGTTTGTATAGAGCTGGTGATGACGCCGGTGGTTGTAAGCCATGTTATCACACCCACAGGGGCGTAATAACATGCAAAGGGGTCCAACTAGTCTGTGGACACCAATGCCCCATTTACATATTATAAACAAACTTTAGAAATACTTTTCCTAAAGATCTCTTTATGTGTGTAATGTAATAACAGGGACTGATAGGCAGAGAATTTCCATATGGAGACCCAACTGCTGGTGGTTCTAGGGGCATGGGGACCCGACAGATTCACTTTAAGGACTGGTAAATGTGTTATTTAATATTGCAACATTTAACAAGTCAATTTTCCATAAAATGTAATAATTATATTTTCCTTTTATTTTAGTTTGTGAACTTTACGTGCACACAGACTGCTCTTTGTTTACTTGCGGTGATTGTCGACAATGTCACCATGATGGCCAACATGACCATGTAAGCCCATTAAACTGCTTCTTTAGGCACATCTTTTAGTGTATATTATTGTTACTTGTATTAGAGAACCTTTTTTTATATATATAATGTCACTGTTATAATTTTTTATTTATCATTACATAATAGATGTTTGGCTGTGTTCAAGGGAATGTTTGCTCCTTATCCATGCACCTACTTTATATAGTGCCAAACATACACCATTGAAATGTATGCTGGTTTTTGTTTTGTTTTTATTTTTCTTCTGCTCCATCAAACTTTGCTTTTTAATGGTGTTAAAAAAAATGTAAAAATATGCCAATGCTTATTTGACAAATAGATGCAAAATGACTTTTTCTTTCTATCCTTTGCTACTAAAGTGTGTGTGTGCACGATGCTCTGCACTTGCCAGGACTTTACATAAGCGGACACAGTGTGTATTATTTGTAATTGTATAATTACTCTAAAAGCTCTTCTCTTTACATCATATTTGTTTAAAAGGAAATTCATGCTGCCCGAACCGTGCGCAGTATGAAACACATACTGGCTGTATTATTAAACGCAACGGCTGTTAAGACAAAACATACTTTGAAAAGGCAGCCAGGGACCATACATAATATTGGATGACTAGTGCAAGAGGCAGGTCCTCGAGGGTCTTCTCCCTTCTCTTCTGCCTTAGATTGATAGGTCTCTCCCAATAAGAGACTTGTCAATATAAGTGAGCCGGGCAGGGGGAAGCAGATTAGGGCCGACCTTCGACTAGTCATCCGAATTGCATGATCTATGGTCATTTCTCTGCAGCATTTCATAGAAAATGTCTGAAACGCCGCACATTTAAATCCACTACTCAGTTTTTGTTCTTTATTGTGCTCAGTTTGCTAATTTTATGGTCTTTGCAAGGGGACGTTTCCCAATGGGTAATAATACAGAGCAACCTAAAGACTTGTCCCCAGAGAATCCTGTGAACAACACCACCTTAGTAAACCTTGGCGGTCTTTACGATAAAGTTTAGCACATTGGGCGTGCTAAACAAAAAGGCCCATATGTCTGGTGTATTTATTGAAAAAAAAAACTATTGGGGGTCAGCGGGAATAAAATAAGAGCTTAAACTGGCCACTTTTACCAATGTCAGAAGTTGACAGCTGTATGTAAATGGTTAAATCACAGGGATCAGGCACGCTTACTTTGGCTACTATTAGGTTCAGGTGTCTGGAGTGGGCTCAGCTAATGATTTTGCTGAAATCTGCTACAGAATTCCAACAGTGCAGAAATATCCAACTGAAAGACTATTCAATTCATCTGACTGGGTTGAGTTAGAAAAGACCGCTTGGGAACTTTCCGCAACATAACCTGCAGAGTATGAATTCACCCTTATTGTTAATGGTCTCCCAGAAAGCTTACAGTAACCGCCGTTTTATTTTTTACTTCATAAATCAATAGTACACATGAAAATAAGCAATTTTGTAATATCTTATCAGAGCAATCTTTTTTTTCTCCTCCTGGTCTGATCTTTCATGTTCAAAATTCTCAATTCTTGGGTAAAATAAGTGTTCAGCAAAGACAGATTTTTCCATTACTGAGATGGCAGTTACTGCTGATGAGATTCTATGAAGGGAGGAGGAAATAATGATCAGTCCTGGTTGAGAAAGAAGCAGATATATTGCAAAGTTGCTTATTTTTATGTGTACTAATATTTTATGAAGTAAAAAGTAAAGCGACGGTTACTCTTTAAGTAAATTTTATGAGGCTGCTGTATTGCAGCTGCACCTTGGCCACACTAGTCAATCAGTACTTTGCTCACTCAGAGAAATAATAAGTGTGTAAGAAATCCCATTTAAAAAATGACATAAAATCATTTATCTGTATGGAAAGGTACCGCTGTATTATGACGCTGAAGGCAGTATCACACCTATCAATAAATAATGAACACAGACCAGCTCCTACTCAACTGCAGGGGATCTCGTCCTATATTTTAAAGTGGTTTTCTGGAACCTTACAAACCCTAGCCAAGAGTAGAGAATGTCATAAGTTATGTTTTTTATCTGTTAAAGTCTCCAAATGCCTTGTCCATCATACATGTGAAAACTTCAGCAAATCACTGGTTTCAGCATTGATATTTGCATGTTTGGCTTTTTCTCGCTGAGACCAGTAATTGCCTTTACAAGTCGTCATTGCTGCAGCAACAGCAAGTACCACAGTAGTATAGAGATTAAGTAAATGGTAGTGGCTAAATATTGGTTATTTCCATAATTTATAGCATTCTAACTCTTGCTGAACTTTTCTAAGACTCCCCCTTCAGCCTGTTGTGCCCCAAAAAACAAGCAAAGCAAATTATGCAATATTCACATGACAGTATCCAATTTTGCATCTTCAAAATGTAAATGCCTTTTTGTGTTGACACATAATTAGCTTGTATATTTGGTTGAATGCATTTAAATCAAGGTAATTAATTATTTTCTTTTATAGGACACCCATCATCATCACTGGCGAGAGGGAAATTTATATTCAAGTGCTCGTTGTGAGGTTTGCAAAAAAACGTGTGGTTCCGCTGAAGTTCTGTCGGGCATGAGATGTGAATGGTGTGGCATTCAGGTATGGATGTTCGTGTTTGTAATTGCTTCATGCCCAATTGTGTGTATTTAAAAAAAGGCTAAAGTTGGTCCTACGAAAACGATACTCAGCCTTTAGCTATCGTATATAAACCCCTCATAAATATGCCTGTACAGATGATCTTTTAAAAGGGTCTGCCACTACTGGACAATACTTTTTTTTATTATCTTAGGATGCTGCTTAAAGAAATTGTCCACTAGTTGGACAACTTCTTGTCATATGTCATACCCCTCGCTTGGCCTCGATAAAATAATATAGTCTACACTCGCCTCTCGTGCCGTTCCCGTGGTGCCCCCACTCCCCGAGGCTCTCGTGCGGTGTTGTGACACGTGACTCCGGTGCCCAATCAGCGCAGGTTTCACGGTCTCTGACTTCTGACAAATTGAACATGAAGAGGAAGTCCAGGCTGCAGCTGCGGAGAGCAAGTGCCAACACCTCGGGAAGGGTGTTGGCAATGGAGGGTGAGTGTAGGCTTTATTGTTTTATGGGGTCCAAACATTTTGATCAAGAAGGAGTTGTCCTAGTAGTGGATAACCCCTTCAAGTTTGGGGAAAAAAAATCTATACTGGCCTCCGCTCTCAGCCCTGTGCTGCAGCCCTACCATTTACATCCAAGCAGATTATCTCCAGCGGCCATGTGCCCGGTAGACGTATTGTCATCTCTGCAGCCTATGAGCAAACACTGGAGCTGTCTATGAGCCTTTGCTTAAAGAGAACATTACCACTGATAATATGCTGTCCCATCCAAAGACAGCATGTATTAAATACTGGCTGCATGATCTCAGCCAAGTGTTTGTTGACTGTGAAAAACATGCTTTAGAAGCCATCAGAGACCAAGTCGCACAAAACGCTAGTCAGACTAGTGGATAACCAGCGACTTCTCCCAGTCACTGCCAGTAACTCATAGGTCTCATAAACGCGCGTTTAGCGAGACACCTGTCATTCAGGGCAGCGGGCACGAGGGCAAGCCGCCACAGATCCAACTAGTCTCCAAGGCAACTTTTAGGGTATGTTCACACTGGGCATTTTTGCTGCTTTTTTCTGCAGCAAAACCTGATTTCTAGTCAGGAAAGAAGCTGGGGTTAAAATGCATGTTTTGGTGATTTTTTGTTTTTGTTGCGGTTTTAGTGCGTTTTTTTAATGCAGTTTTGGGGCTATTATGTCTCTCTTTGTGCATGCTAATAAAGTTGAGTGCCCCAGAGGAAAAAAACCTACTACCTGTAGAACCAAATCATCCTATCAAAAAACTGGGGAACTCTATTTAAAATAATGATTGACAAATCTTTATTACACACAACAACAATTCATTGACATAAAAACACATGGGTCCTAAGGTAGTACATGATTAAACAACATATGGTACATTTAGGTAAAGTGGTATCAATTCATACAGTATCAAACTTTTTATTACATAATTGTTCTCATAAAAATTGTATCTTTGGTTCGTATATATGGAACTTCATATGATATCCCCCTAACATAAGGTTGTAGCAAAATTTCATTAAAAACTTGATTATACCAAATAAGTAACTTTAATGAGAAAGGAAAAAGAGGGTAGATTTATATAACTCAATTGGTGTTCTCCATGTGAGTGTGTCAAAACATGCTCAGAAATGCATTTGGTGTTCGTAAATATTTATTAAACCACCATTTAGTGGTAATAAGAGGAATGGTATCCTATTGGCACTAATATTCAGAGCAATTCCCACTTTAAAATCCCTACTGTTTAGTACCAAGCACTATTTAGTAAATATACATAGCCATAATTGGGTAACAATAAGGTGCATCACAGAAAAAGTTAGATTAAGGTGCAAGCAGTGTATTATAAAGATGCTATAAGCCTTGAGTAAACATACCACAAACTCAGTACCGATGGACCACGTGTAGAAACCCCCTAACGCGCGTTTCATGTTTTGCTTCTTCCACAATTGAAATTCACCCATGTGAAATTCTCCCTGTGAACTCGCCTCTACACCATGCGACTTTCTCGCGGTGCTAGCGGGGATCTAACCGAGGTCACCGCAGTTCAGCCCGGCTGGTCACTGAGGCTGTGCTCGCAGCACCTCTTTCACCAGTGGTTCTCAGCCTGGACGGTCGCATCTTGGCACCGTCTAGGTTGAAAATTAATTATCCCCCAGACTTGGATTACGGCGTGGGCCAGAACGATGGACAGGTGAGGGATATTGTTGTTTTTGTTTTATTACAGAAGACGAGGGCTTCGGTGGAATGGGCGAGGTTGTAAGTATGGTTTAATTGAGTTATTAAAGGAGTATGTGTCTTTCTTTTAATTAAACGGCTTTATTCTTGGTGTGTCTTTATTTACAATGTAACTATAGGATTATTAATGGATAGGTGTCTTATAGCTAATAACTAATCCATGAGCTTGATGTCACCGGAATATGCAAAGGAGACATCAACCCCACAGATATGAACCCCACTTGCCACCGCTACGGGGCAAGTGGGAAGAGCTGGGCAAAGCGCCAGAATCTAATAGATGTGCCTTTTCTGGGCGGCTGTGGGCTGTTATTTTTAGGCTGGGGGGGGCAATATACATGGCCCCTTACAAGCCTGAGAATACCAGCCCCCAGCTGTCTGCTTTATCAAGGCTGGTTGTCAAAAATGAGGGGGGAACCCCACACTGTTTTTTTTCTTTTTCGCCTCATTGGGGGACACACTAAGGATCCGTCGCCTCTGGAGCACAGACCAGGGTTGCAGGAGGGGGTACGGGGAGACGACACTCCGCGTTCCCGCCTGTTGAAGCTTTATGGAGATCGGAACCATGAAAGGCCCTGTCGCCGTTAATCCGAGAGAAAAAAATAAAGTTAAAAATGAAAATAAAGATAAGAAAGTTGGGGTCTGAAATTAGACCCTAGTGCCTCCTACAGACACTAAGCATGGTAGTGTGTCCCCCAATGATTGGCTTGGAGAAAAGGATTTTACGGTGAGTACACACAAAAATCCCTGTTTCAATTATATAAATAATTTAAAAAAACAGCATGAGGACCACTCTGTTCTTGATAGCCAGCCTTTTTTAACGCTGACAGCTGAGGGTTGCAGCACGCAGCTGTGAGTTTTGCTTGGCTGGTTATTAAAAATACAGGGGAACCCAAGTCGGGTTTTTTAAAAATTATTTACAGCGCAGGAGTGGCTGATGAATACTACCATCAGCCACTCCTGCTCTCACTGTTATTAGCGGCAGCAGGTGTCGGATGATGGGAGTGGTAGTCCCATCATCTGACATCAGTGATCGGAGGTAAACTTTATACCTCTGATCACAGCTGAGCGTTGTCTGACCAGCGGGGATTGTTTCACCGCCGATCAGCAGCGTTGTTTGCTGTGTTGTCATGCATATGACAGCGTGTCAAACAATGCATTGTTGGGGCCCCCATTCAAGTGAATGGGGTTCGGGTCCGCTGCTCAGTGTCTCTGTTGGATGACAGGCTCTATGGTTGCATCACGCAGCCTACCATCTAGAGGTAGCAGAGCCGAGTGTGTGGTCACATCCTGCTGTCCTTAACTTTTCTGCAGCAAATACGCTGCAAAAAAGTCAACCTGCGTATCTGCAGCGTTTTTTCACCATCCATTCAAGTCAGTTGGTGAAAAACGCTGAAAGAGGTGACATGCTCTATGTCAAAAAAACGCTGCAAAGTACAAAATCCTGATGACAAAAAAAATTGTGTGCATGAGATTTCTGAAATCTCATAGGCTTTGCTGGTACTGTAAAAAGTAGCTGAAAATTAGCATAAAAAACAAAGTGAAAACACCCAGGTGAACATACCCTTAAAGTATTTTTTTCTCTGAAACTTTGCATACCTAACTGATCCCATACAGCTAGTGTCTGATATATGCTTCCCGTGGATCTGTCAGCATGTATCAGCTGTCGGATTCACTTTTAAAGGGAATCTGTCACCCTAAATTGGCGGGATATTTAAATGATGGCAGTCAGGTCAGATGGGCAGTGTTTTGGGTACTTGCCTTAACATGTTGTTCGCCGCTGTCTCCATTATTTCTGGGAATTGTAGTCGTTGCCCTCCATATAACGCGCCTGCGCATTGCAATCTGCGGGCAAAGCATACTGCACGTGCGCAATTCAAGATTGCAATGTAAAGTAAAGACGTGGCCATAAAGGCGCTGTTATACAGATTGATTTGGCACCTTTAGTAAAGAGAAGTCCAGCTCATTCATCACCAGGTGCACAGATCACACGGTCTGTGTGTAATGACAGGAAATTAAAGGAACATCCAGAGTATAAGTATGCGATGTGTTTCATATCGATTATCATCATTCTTCATGGCATGGCAGTATGATACTTTTGGTGAAGAAATCGGCATTTGAAGTTTTGTTGTAATAAAATTTAGGTGCGCAGGGGCGGGACTGTACACGGAGTCTTCTCCTCCTGCCCCAGCCCCTCCACTTGCCTCCTTTGTTTCAATGAGAGGTCACTGTTAGTTTGTTTTTTTAGTGAACTGCATCCTAATTTGGTGCCGTAATTGCCATGGGGGGCACATATGCTGATTGATTTCCCAGCTGCTCTACAGTGGGATGGGTTTGCGGGCAGCGCATGCGCAGATTGAGTAATCTAGTTAATGATGTTTTAGAGCCAACTTTGCGTGCAGTGCCCAAGGCCACCATTTTATTGCAAACCAGCCCATATCAATGACTGCGCTCATGCCAGATTTCACACAGGATTCAGGTCACTGAAAAATCAGTGACCTGTCATTCAAACACCAGAGGCAGGCGGAGAGGACGGGGCAGGATTTGAAGACCCAGTGCACAGTCAATCCCATGTGCACATAAATGTTATTACAAGAAATCTTCAAATGCTGATACAAAAGAATAAAAAAGTTGATTTCTTCAACAAAGGTATCAGTTTAATTTGTATGACGTTGCTATTGGCCATATCTTTACTTTTACATAACAAAATCATGCTCTCATGTTCTCTTTTAATGTCATTATCAATCTCTAACACCAGCATGTAAATGGTGACTCCATTGACGATGCATTTGCATATTGGTTTCTATATGCAACCTCAAAGTGATCATAACTGCCTTTTTTGTCGCACATTTTTGAGCTTCATAGGAGACAACTTCACCATGGAATGCAATACTGTGCTTTGTCCTACTAAGGGAACAAAAAAAGAAGGGGGAAGAATTTAAAAAAATAAATAAAAAAGTGTGTATATGTGTGTATATACAGTATGTGTG
>VIAB01021315.1:15479-33999 GCA_009801035.1 Oophaga pumilio
AAGCACACTGCGCACGCGCGAGGGGCATTTTGAAAGCAAAAGCGCGGAAGCTGTACGTGAACGCACTGACAAGAAGAAAAGAAGTGTGTAGGGCAAGAATGGAGGCGGTGGGGGAATGAGAATAAACGCCGCCCATCGGACCGGACCGCAAGTATTTGCATACTGGAAAACGAACTTTACAAAGCTATTTTAACATGAAAACTGGGGTGTCAGGAGATATGATAGGTACCTATTTATTACTTATGGGACGCACAACTCAGTGATATCCTTATCTAATATCACAAAAATTGGGTGACAGATTCCCTTTAAAGGGTTGTCCACTACTTGGACAATGCCTTCTTAATCTAAATGTTTGGCCCCAATAAAATAAAAAAAACTAACTATACTCCCCTCCCGTGCCATCGCTTTTGAAGCACTGTCGGCACTTGCGATCCTGGTGCTCTCGTGTAGGTGTTGGCAAGTGGCGCCGTCATCCAGTTGGCACCTGTGTTACTGTCCCCGCCTTCAGACAAATCGATAATGAAGAGGAAGACCGGGCTGCAGTTGCTCTCACTTCCTCTTCATGTTCAATTCGACAGGAGTCGGGGACCGTAACGCCAGCACTGATTGGGCGCTGTTATAATGTGTTTCATCAATGGCACGAGAGCCCCAGGGAGAGCGAGTGCCGACACCGCTGGAACGGCGCCAGCATGTGAGGTGAGTATAGGCTTTATTATATTTGTCTGGGCCAAATGAGGGGTATGAGAAGAACTTGTCCAAATAGTGTACAACATCTTTAAAAACATATTTTTGCATTGCTGGAATTAGGCTATGTTTACATGCAGCACTTTTGCTGTGTATTTTTCTGCAGAAGAGAAGCTGCTATTCATAGTACCTTCAAAAGCTATGAGATTTCAGAAATGTAATGCACATGCTTGTTTTTTTTTTTTTTTTTACTGACTAAATTTGTGAACTGCAGTGGTTTTGAAATTCATTGTTTTCAGCCATGGAAAGCTGTGTTTTTGCTGCACTTTTGAAATTATTTTTCTGTGTTTTTGGTGAATAAAACTGCATTTATTAAATGTATACTGTAGAGAAATCACTCAAGTAATCTACACCATAAAAACACACAAAACAATTCAGCGAAACACGCGTTTTGAACTGTGTTATTACTGCCAATCGAACAGGTTTTGTCTGCAGAAAATAACGATTGAAAACGCTATGTATGAACATAGCCCTACAGTTTTGCTCATGCGATAATGCCATGTTCACATCTACCTCTGTGCTGATCACAACTCTCTATAGACCCTATTGATTTACAATGGAGTCTGCCAGGGTCTTGTCGTAGTTTCCAAAATTTTGGCATAGAGAAAAGTCCTGCATGTTAGTGATGTTCTAATGTCAAAAGTGACAGAACTGTTGACAGAGGCTTACTTGTCCATATGGCCAGAACATGGTATACAGATGTCCGCTTTGTACAACTAAAGATATTATAAAAACTTTGGAAAACTCTGCCATTCACAAACAACGTTTTCAAAAAACAGATCACACTTTTTTATTAGTTATTTCAGTCCCTTCAAGGAAAAAAAATATATCATTTTTTTTTTTTACCCAAAAATTGACTCTTGAACTGCAATTACTGTCTTCAGTTCAGGTGTAAAGTATGCATTGCTCTGGATACATACGGTATGTTTGACTAATTCCACATCTTGCTTGAAAGAGTGACACTGAAGTCCTTTCAACAGTTTCTTATTATTGTTGGTAAGAAAATCCACAGCATAAAGTGACTAGAATAGCAGATTTGCAATTCACTGCATGCCAACTTACACTGCTGACTTCAACTTTTGCTGTGCAGTTGCCACAATTTTGTGATTCCTGGAGTTACAGTAACACCCCACATTATCCACAATTATCCCTTGTAAGCAGTACTTTTTTTTGTTATTTAAAGGGAATCGGTTACCAGGTTTTTGCTAACCCATCTGAGCATGACATAGAGAATGAGAACCGTATTCCAGTGATGTATCACTTTATGGGTTGCCGTAGTTTTGATAAAATCAGTATTTTATCTTCTGCATATCTAGCAGTTACAACACCTATATAATTGACCCATGTAGAGAAATAGGCAATAAGGCACACCAAAAATAGAAAAAAACTACAAAAAAGTAATGAAAAAATAGCAAGCTTTATTAAACATTATGTTAAAAAACATATCAGAAAATGGTAAAAAACGGGAAAACCCACACAGAATACAGACAAAAAAGGTGGTACACCCAAAACAACAAGGTATTGTAACACTTAGCAAAAAAATCAAAAAACATATAATTGCTTCCTAACAAGTACTACACCCCTATGGAAAGAATGGTAAATGCTGTAGTATAACTCTTGCCAAAGACATAGGTATAAGCATATCCATCAGCTAGTCATAGGAGTAACACCAAGTGAAAATTTTTTATGGTGTAAAAATAACACCACACAGCCCCATATGGGGATTACTATTAATCAATTACCACTGACCGCTGAGGGAATGCAAATCCGAAGTCAGTATAGGAGAGCATTAACCATATAAAGGAAGCACATTACTAAAAGACACTATTGCTTGTAACACATAATTTACCTCAAGGATCAGGTGTCCACCACACCCGACGCGCGTTTCGCATTGAAATGCTTCGTCCAGGGGTGGTTAGACGCTGGTACGGTACCTTTTTATATCACATTTGGCCAATCAAATAAAGAGACTTATGATCGTATTAAGCGCATGCGCAGAGGGCGATATCGTTGACGCCGTTACCATGGTAATCGTATACTACTACAATACATTTATATTATATATATCTAGCAGTTATCTGAATGCTGAGCTCTGTATATGTAATGACCCAGAAAGGGCCATTAGAAATAATTAATTCTTTGATGTATTGCTTGGTGTCATTCTGTCAGATTAAATATAAGTTGTTGCTTTGCAATACCACTGCATACCTGCAGGTGGCGGTATAAGGGTCAGCAAGGGACTTTATTGGAGGATGTCTGAGCAGTTGGAAAGAGTCACCCACGACTAGAGGTGAGGAGTGGGTTACTAGGATTGAGTACCTTGCCAGACAGTTTTTTCGGAGCCCTGACAACCAAGAGCCGACAACAGAAGAAATCTAAATACAGAACCCAGACAGTTCTGAATACTGGCAAGTGGCACTCAGTATTCTGCCTGCTACAGTTGGTAGTCCAAGAGACCGAGGGTATAACCCTAAAGCTACAGAGCCCATCACTGTAAAGCCAAGCCTCAATTATAGATATGCCATATCAGAGTATCAGTCCAGTTGCCATCCAGCCGAGATCCAGTGTTGCGGCTAAATAGTGAAGAAGCAGTGAATCATTGATCTGTTATCCAGTAAACCGTTTGCCTTTTACGTACCTAACAACCTCTAAATAATGTAGATGGGAGCGCCAGGAATATAAGGTAGGAGGACCGTGACACCCCAAACTGCATGCACAAAAGTGGGGAAAATAAGTAATTCATGCTATCAATTTTGCAAGTTTTACCACCTACAAAGAATGGAGAGATCTATAATTTTTATAGTAGGTACACTTTAACTGTGAGAGACAGAATCTTAAAATAAAAACCAGTAAATCAAATTGTATGATTTTTAAATAATTAAATTGCATTTTATTGCATGAAATAAGTATTTGATCACCTACCAACCAACAAGAATTCTGGCTTTCACAGACCTGTTAGCTTTTCTTTAAGAAGTCCTCCTAATCTGCACTTATAATCTGTATTAATTCCACCTGTTTGAACTTATTACCTGTATAAAAGACACCTGTCCACACACTGAATCAATGACACTTCAACCTCTCCACCATAGCCAAGATCAAAAAGCTGTCTAAGGACACCAGGGACAAAATTGTAGACCTGCACCAGCTTGGGATGGGCTACTAGTCAAGCAGCTTTAGGAGAAGGCAACAACTGTTGACACAATTATTAGAAAAAGGAAGAAACACAAGATGACTGTCAATCTTCCTCAGTCTGGGGCACCATGCAAGATCTCACCTCGAGGGGCAAGAATGGTTCTGAGAAACGTCTGGAATCAGCCCAGAACTACACAGAAAGACCTGGTCAATGACTTAAAGAGAGCTAAGACCACAGTCTCATACCTTACCATTAGTAACACACTACTCTGTCATGGGTTAAAATCCTGCAAGGCAGACCGGGTCCCAGTGCTAACACAAGCACATGTTCAGGCCCGTTTGAAGATCGCCAGTAACCGTCTGGATGATCCAGAGGAGGCATGGAAGGTCATGTGGTCAGATGAGACCAAGATAGAACTTTTTGGTATCAACTCCACTCGCTGTTTGGAGGAAGAAGGATGAGTACAACCACAGAGCACCGTCCCAACCATGAGGCATGGTGGGGGAAACATCATACTTTGGGGGTGCTTTTCTGCAAAGGGAACAGGACGACTGCACTGTATTGAAGTGAGGATGGACGGGGTCATGTATCGCGAGATTGTGGCCAACAACCTCCTTCCCTCAGAAAGAGCATTGAAGATGGGTAATGGCTGTATCTTCCAGCATGACAGTGACCTGAAATACACAGCCAGGGCAACTACGGAGTGGCTCCATAAGAAGCATTTCTGGAGTCCTGGAGTGGCCATGCCAGTCTCCCGACCTGAACCCATTAGAAAATCTTTGGAGGGAGCTGAAACTCAGTTACCCATCGACAGCCCCGAAACCTGGAGAAGAAGATCTGTATGGAGGAGTGGAAAAAGAATCCCTGCTGCAGTGTGTGCAAACAAAGGTTTCTGTACTAAATATTAAGTTCTGTTTTCTATTGTATGAAATATTTATTTCATGCAATAAAATGCAAATTAAGTAGGTAAAAATCATACAATGTGATTTTTTTTTTTTTACATTCTGTCTCACAGTTGAAGTGTACGTACGATAAAAATTACAGACCACTTCGCTCTTTTGTAGGTGGGAAAGCTTGCAAAATCAGCAGTGTATCAAATACTTATTTTCCCCACTGTATGTCTGGGCCTAATAGTGCCTCCTGGCCCTACTACTCAGGTGTGGCATATAACTCCACCTACATCACTGACTACTTTCTGCCTATGCACAGTGTACACAAGCTGCCAATCAGTGGTGGGAGGTAAAGGTTGTACAGAGTTCATTAATACGGCAGAAGGTTTTCTAGTCCTCTAGCAGTAATCTCCTTCCGGTAAAACAGTGATTTTGTCAAACCTACTGCAAAAGGTCCAGTAAAATCCACCATGTACATTAGATTGACTGGTGCAGCTGACACTTTGTGTATAAGAGCACCAGCCCACTGAACGTCAGGGGAGATCATGCTTGTTCAATTTCGGACTGTCAGTTGGCCACTTTCTTATAAAGAATACAGGAATGCTCAACCTAATGAGCACTCCTATGGATGAAAGAGTTTTGGTTGAGATGGCTGTCAGCAGAATGATTAAGCTGAAGCATGGTTCAGCCAACAGCCATTCAAAGGGACTCTGGTAGCATAGAACGACTGTTGAAAGCAAATACAGGTCCCCTCCGTGCATCATGGGGGGGCAAATCATTTAAATACATCTTCCCATCTGCTTGTTTTCCCTCTCTCCACCCCTCTCCACTTTTTTTTTGACAGCTCTGGCTTCATAGCGCTAGAGAAAGTTGGAAATAGATGGAAATCAAGCAGTTGGGAAATGTTTGACCACATCGTGAAGCACCGAGCGCCTGTACTTGGTTTCGACAGTCATTCTGTGCTAACAGAGTCCCTTTTAATGTGTATGGCCAGCTTAAATAAACGAAAAAAAATTGGTTTGGTACCTTTGGTAAAAGGTATCATACCCACAAGATTCTTATTTTGCTTCTCCCACTGAGAGCACTCTATATGTTTTTTGGCCAGCTTAAGTGACACATTTCTGCAATCAATGTCTCTGTCCACATTATGTTATTCTTAGATTAGGTGGCAGTACACCTGGTGACCGATTCCCTTTAGGCTCATTGTATACATCACTTCCTGTCTAAAAACATGTAGTTTTAAACTCCCTATACTGTACATTTCATTTTGTCTTCATAACACATGCATTGTAAATCATCACATGGATTGGCAAAGCTCCACACACTGTGAACTTGCTTTCAGAAGTGATTGTAATATAGAGGATGGCAAAATAAAAACTAGTATTTAAATACTTATTTTTATATTGACAGATGATGATAATGAAACAGACACAGCAACTCAAGGACCAATAAAGGAAACTCCTGCATCTACTGATTCAAGTATGTTATTTAATTGTGCTACAATCGCTTATGCCCTTAGTTAGCCTCATACACAGTATCTTAGGATTCTAGTGTAAATCATGTACCGAGGGTATTGTTCAGGATACAGCGGAGTCACAGACGAGAAAATAACTAGTTTCCACACAGCCCACGGTCAGTAACTATTTTACTAAAAAAAAACACATGAAGGACTCCCAGACTATGAGAAATAAGATTCTCTGGTCTGATGAGATGAAGATAGAACTTTTTGGTGATAATTCTAAGCGGTATGTGTGGAGAAAAGCAGGCACTGCTCATCACCATTTATGACGCAGTAGCGATCTCGTTAGCGACTTAGCTGTGTGATTCCAAACACATCTCATCAGCAATCGGTGATTCCAAACACATCTCATCAGCGATCTGTATAACGACCTCTGCGGTCGTTGGGAAAACCTAGTCCCACCTGCGATGCTGGTGAAGTCGTTCATAAAGGGTGTCACACTCAGCGATTCAGGCTCACCAGCGGGACACCAACGACCAAAAAACGGCTCAGAAAGTTCATGAGCGATCAGCGACATCTCAGCAGGGGCCACATCGCTGCTACATGTCACACACAGTTAAGTCGCTAACGAGATCGCTACTGCGTCATAAATGGTGACGCAGTAGTGATCTCGCTTGCGATCTCGCTTAGTGTGGCATACCCTTTAGTTACTGAACAGCACAAAAACGTAGTGACAAATCTAAGGTTTCTGGCAGTTGATTCCGGAAAGAAAAACTTGGTCCGTAGAGTCAATATTCCTAACTAACTAAAGGCTTAGTTGCGGCCTTGTGTCTTTTGGTGCCAAAATATATTGCGATGCGTGCACGTTTACTTACTGCGGCGTCACAGTGGGCTTTTAGTTTCTTACCGCCGGGTCTGCTCCGAACGACACAATCAGGACACGCAGACGGATTCAGAGCTCTTCCAGCCGGTGAGCAATACCGAGAAGGCTTGTGCTTGATGCAGCACCTTTCACTTCATAGGTCCCGATTCCTTTCTGTTCTTTAATAGCTTTTAAAGCTTTTAAACTCTCATCCGGACAGGTTCGGATACCGGTTAAGTTCAGCCTCAATCTGCCACTGGTCTTCACTCAGAAGGGTGCTGTTACGAGGGGATTTCACCACATCCCTCTCCAGCACAACCTTATGCACTCTTCATTCCTGCAGACCCTGCTCAAGATGGCCGCCTGCAACTCTCAGTCATACTTCAGTTCTCCAACTGGCGCTGGGGGCGGTTCAAACTGGTTTTATTCCTGTGTGCCAACTGACATACAGGTGACAGTTGTATGATCTGCAAACCGCTGCCATCTAGTGACTAGAACACCAAAAACATCTTTTATGTTTACACAGGTGTGGAGTGGGAATCTTCCACCACCCCCTCACATGCCACCCCACTACAGGTTGGCGTCCTCGACACACCTCAGATTAAATTGTCCTGCGTGTTGTGAGGGTACGCCTGCGGTAGCCCGACTGGTTCTTTGTAGAACTGGCGTTGTTGACTTCCCCGGTGCACTCTCGCTGGGAACAGTCACAGGTTGGACTTTGGCAGTCAGCTCTCCCTGTATATTATCTCTTGGGGAAACCACAGGTTTTGAAATGAACTCTTTGGGGGGCAATATTGCAACAGATGGTCCCTCAGTCTGTAGGGGAGCAGGTACATCCCACCAATCATGATCTATGGGCGAGTCCGTTCTCCCTGACTCAGGTTCAGGTGCCGCCTCAACGCCCGTGTGTTCTTCAAACTTACATCGTCACAGCATGTTGCGATGGAGATTCTTAGTCAGCCCCCAGTCCCCACTGGTTCCACATCACACACGGGGATATTGGGCTCCATCCTCCTTTGCACCACATAGTGTACTGACTCCCACTGGTCATCTAACTTCCCAGACCGCTTTTTGATTTGGACTAGCACTCTTTTCCCTGGAGCAAACACTTTCCTCTGTATTAGTCTCTGTTCATGATGTGTTAGCTGTCTCAACCAATCACTCGCCACTCTGTGCACTGTTATCATGCACTGCCGATGCTCCTAGGCCCAAGCGGTAGTGGTCCGAGGAGGATCAGCCTTGGGATCATGCATGCGTAGGTCTTCAATTTCCCTACCTGCTCTTCCGAACATCAGCATGTGGGGCAAGTACCCGGTCGTGCTATGCTCTTGATTATTGTAGGCCCACATCAGTTCAGGCAGGTACTCAGGCCAGCGCGCTTTTAGATCATTCTCCAGGGTTCGCAGCATTTGCAGGAGTATGAGGTTGAAACGTTCACACGCACCATTGCCTTGCGGATGATAGGGCATCATCCTAGACTGCTCAATACCATACAGGTGATACAGTTCCTTCATTAAGGTACCCTGGAAGCATGCTCCCTGATCAGAATGAATCCGCCGTGGACACTCATACACTTGAATGAAGCGACAACATACCGCCTCAGCGGCTTTTTCTGCCGTCTGGTCTCTCGTAGGTACCGCCACTGCTTATTTAGTGAAATGATCAGGCATCACCAAACAATACGAGTGCACCGAAACGGAGTACTCTATTTGCACATAGTCTATCATGAGTATCTTCAGCGGAGAGAATGTCCGGATGGTCTGAACAGGAGCTCGCTGTTCCAGACTCTTGCTCAACCCACATGCTCGGCATTTTTGGCACACTTTATTTACCATCTTTTCCAGATCTGGGCAGTAAATTATTCACCACAACCACTAAAAAGTCTTTTCGCTCCCAAAATGAGCCCCTCTCTCATGGGCCTCACGAGCAGCTACTGGACCTATTGACATGGGAATCACAACCTGATGGCGGTGCTGCGAATCCGACGGTAAGTATATCACACGACTCAAAAGTTTATCCCATTGACGCTACAGTTTTTCCCCCTCTGTGGACGGCTGTGACCTCTCCTCTGGCCGAGGCCAAATATTGTCCTGGACCCAGGGTTTTACCCGCTGCACATCTCTGTTGTTCTAGGTCTGTTCCCAATCCTCAGGAGCTTTTCCGAGCACCGTGTGCATCCCAGATTCCACCCTACTTGAATGCACCATCCTCTGGAAGACAGGCAGTCGATTTAGATCAGGGGTCTCGGTGTCCTCGAGTTCCTCATTGATACACCTAAGCCGCAGTCCCATCGGAACCCGGGATAATGCGTCTGTGTTTTTATTTTCCCTTCCTGACCGGAACTTGATATGGTAGTTAAACTTATTCAGCCGTGCCACCCACTTCTGTTTTAGTGCCCCTTGTTTGGCATTTTCCAGGTGGGCCAACAGATTATGGTCAGTCATTACTACCACTTCAGCCCCCGTTAGGTACTCTGTAAATTGTTCGGTCATAGCACAAACCAAAGCCAGTATCTCTAGCCTGAATGAACTATAGTTTGTGGGATTACGCTCTGTCTCTCATAGGGAACTGCTTCCATAGGCGACCACTCTCTCTCAGCCATCCTGTACCTGTGATAACACTGCTCCCAGACCATGCAGGCTTCCGTCTGTGTAGAGCAGGAATGGGGTGTCAAACCGAGCATAAGCCAGAATTGGAGATCTGGTTAGGGCAGCTTTCACTTCTTCAAAGGCCTTCTACTGTTGAGGACCCCACTGAATGGGACGATTCTTGGACCCTTGAGATGTGCCTCTCAGCAGTTCGTTCAAAGGACCAACCAGGTGGGCGAACTTTGGGACAAACCGTCGGTAATATCACGCTAGTCCCAAAAAGGCTTTCACCTCCCGCAACGTTCTTGGCTGAGGCCACTTCTGGATGGCCTCCACCTTACTGGCAGCTGGCTGCTCTCCTTTAGGAGTGACCACATGACCCAGGTATTCTATACAGTCTTGGAACAATTGGCATTTCTTGGGTTTGATCTTCAGTCCATAGTCTCAAAGTCACTGCAGGACTTGTCATAGTTTCTGCAGATGATCCTCAAATGATGTCCTGAACACCACAAGATCATCTAGGTAGATCGACACGGACTTGAAGTTCAGGTCACCCAGGCAATCTATTGACAAGTACAAAGATTATTCAGAAGTGAGTACAATTGCATTTATCTTCAATTATACCGCCCTAGTGAGCCGACACACATCTCACTCTATATCTAATCCTCTGTCTTATTATATCGGTATATTTTATTTTTCATTGTTGATAAATCAAGGCATTTTAGAACATACGATGATTCTTTAACAAAATCAACTGTTTGGCAGCAGCAGGACACTGTACTTTACAGACACGCCTATTTATTTTTACCTGTATCTCAAGTGAACTTGGGGAAAAGTGTGATCCAACTATACTCTGTTCTAATTAACAACAGGCTTCATTTGAGGCCAAAAGAAAAGTCATCTGTATAGTATAAGCTTATCACTGGTAGATGGGCACACACACTTTAGCTCACAATGTGCATTAACCCCTTAACGACCGCCGATATGCCTTTCAACGGCCGCAGTTAAGGGGCCATATTCCTCTATAGCGCTGAAAAATAAGCGTATACCACCCTCCAGCGTCGGAAAATATCCGTTGTCTCGGCTACCGGGGGTAGTTGAGAGTGACCCTGGAGAACATGATTTGGGTCGGTTCTTACCGTCCCCTGTCACGTGAATAACAGCGAAAATAAAAAAAAGTCTGATTTTGAGAAGTCCAAGAAAGCAAAAATTCTGCTGTGTATGTAAACTTTTGAGCACAACTGTAAGTATGCAGAGACCAAACGTATAGTTTTTTGTATTATTATTTAAATGGTTTAAAAAAAATGTAAGAATTTGTATGATAAAAAGTTTGCTTCTGTTGCCATTTTCATTTTTTGTTAAATATGTTGTTTTGATCGCCTCTTGCTGTATTTTATTGCAATGTTGTGGCGACCCAAAAAATGTTATCCTGATGTTTTTTTTTTTCATTATGAAGTTTAATGATTGGATTAATTTATTTTATATTTTGATATATTAGACTTTTCTGAACACAGCGATACCAAAAATGCATATTTTCATAAACTTTTTTAACTGTATTTAATTGTCCTTTTAGAGGACTTAAAGCTGCGATTGCCCGATCACTTGCACTATACATAGCAGTGCTTCAGCACTACTATGTGTAGCAGAAATCACAATCTCCTATGAAAGACAGACACAGGCTGGCATTCACAGGCGGATCATACTAACAGGCAAGGGGGTCTTCAGCCGACCCCTGGTTGTCAATGCAACCCATTATATCAGCCATCATGTGTGGGGAAAGAAATGTTCTCAGCATGTGATCCCGCATCAAATCGTGCAGGGGTTAAGTGCTGCTAGTGGATTTTAAAGTTGTTTTGTTCTCCGCTGTTTTTTTTTTTAGTATTTTGTATGTTCATCCTTTTATAATCACAGAAGTCTCTGTGCTTGTCAGTAGAAGCCATTTAAGTTCTTTAGAAAGTCTTGAGTGTTCTTTTACAAGAGGCATGGATTATATTGCTGCTAAAGTTTCCTAATTCTGCAGATCCATCACATTTGGCGATGCAATAATCTGGAGTGTCCATTCCATCCTTAGTTCCGTGTGAATATCTCTATAGACACAAAATAACCTAATGTATTGAAATCAGTTTGTTGGTAGAAATGTAAAAAAAAAAAGTTATAAATAAATGTTTTACTCCCCCAGTTATATATTTTTTTTACAACATGGTCAACAAGAAGTTTTGAATGTTAACTTTATGAATATTCTTTAAGTATCCTGTCTGGTCGTATTTTCCAGAGTTCATGGCAGGTCTTGTCTAACATAAGAAGTAGAACAGGATTTCCTATAGCTCCAATAAAACCAAGAGGTAAACCCTCCAAACAAAAACCTAGTAACAATCCTAATCGGCCTGTACATAAAAAGTGGAAGGAAATTAATTTAGAAATAGTTAGGCACAGGAAAGGCTCTAGCTGAGATGTGTAGTAGACCTTGGATTAGTTTCCTAGAACCCTCCACATCCTTTGTGTGTGTCCGGAAATCCTTTTAAGCATAGTAAATGTTCTTGCAGGGAATTGTTTCTAATTTTAGCTGTAAGGAAAATACCGATGCATTACATATTATTATTTATTTATATAGCGCCATTAATTCCATGGTGCTGTACATGAGAAGGGGTTACATACAAAGTTATAGATATCGTTTACAGTAAACAAATTTACAGTGACAGACTGGTACAGAGGGGAGAGGACATATAACTGATCTATAGATCCTTTCCACTCTGTCACAGACATTTAGGCTCTGAAGTGGATTTGGTAGATACAGTATGTGCGGGTGAGGGGAGGTTTTGTCATTTCTCTATCTGATCTATTATGATTCAACTGTATACTTCTTGGTTGCATTCTGAAACATTTTGGTGCACTTTGGCTTATGATCATTTTCCTCTCCAGATTCCAACTTTTTTCTTTTTTCAAAGTACAAATGTCCGTTGAAGAAGAAAAGCCTCTTACATCAATTATTAATAGATGCTAAGTGCTGTTTAGAAATGCAGAGTGTCTGTTGTCTGCCTAGATGCTAAATATTAAACACTTCAGCTTTGTCTTTGTGCCGGCCACATGCCATATTGGAGGTTAACCACCTGATTTCTCTTTAATTAGGCAGTTGAACAAATCTCTGTTTGGCGTTTCAGACAGCTATAATACTACGTACTAAATCTGCTCATGAAATAGCTTGAGCAAGTAATGCAGTGTAATCATATATTCTAGAAATATGGATTTATGGGTCACTTATTAACATCTTATTTACAAAATTTAGGCAAGCCAAAGACATGAGAATTTCGGTGGCAGATTAAATGAATAATATCAGATCTAAAGCTATTAACAGACGGCTTTCCGAGATTTGCCCTCAGAGGAAATAGACTATTAGAAACGGAGATAAGGGTCCTGGTAGCATCCAGACCTTTTTTAAATATTTTTAAACCAAATAAAGTTTGAGGAGATACAAAGGATCAGATACATTACAGATACATCAAATTAGATGTTTTGATGTCCAATAAATCATTAGCAGGAACAATTGTAAATATGTTGAGTACATAGTAGTAACAGTATTAAGAGTAATGTCGAAGAGATACAGAGAACTGGAATATAGCAAATCAAACCTTTTGTGGGTTCCACCCAAAAACTGAAAATCGTACAAAATATACTAAATTAAGTCATAGTCGTTGCTACTTGTCTATTTCTGTTTGGTGAGATAGGTTGATAAAGGGCTGTGGGGAGGTTTTGAAGGCCACACAGAAGAAAGTGTGAGCTTAGAAGCCCTTCTCACTCACTTCCCCCACTAGATAGGCAGTCAAGGGGAATCAATCAATCAACCCGAAATTGTTTTGCACTTTCCACAGCAGCTCTGTGTAGATGTAGATTTCTTTTTTAAAACTAGGGAGAGGGTTGTCCACGGTCTCCTTGGCAAGATAGTTGCTACTCTTGATGACTTCCACACATTTTCGTGCTGTAAATAGAACCTCAGTCAGCAATAATCTATGTACAGTCCTTTAGTATTGTTCAGGGTAAACAAATAATCTTTGATTCCATCACAGGTTACACTAATAGATTGTAGAATGCAAATGTATACATTACTATAAAGCAGTTTACTGAGACGTAACCTTGTATAATTCAATAAAACATAAATTTTATTAAACCATTAAAAACATCAAACCCTCATAGACATAAGTGATATGACAAAAATAACAAAATACACAAATAAGATGTCGGTCAAACAAGTTCCCACAGTTTTAAGATATTCCTAGAAGAGAGCAATAACAAATTATCTCCAAAAGGAGGGATAGTGGGACAAGGCAACAAAGTGAGCACAGAAGCAGAGAAAAGCTGTCAGGCTTTCTAGCAGACCAGAATAAATTATATCCAAAATAAAGCATCCCATAACGTACCTAGTAGGTCCCTAATTGATAAACCCCAACCTTGCCATTGAGGTTGGCACCTTAAAAGTCAATATGGCACCCCCACTCAACAAATCAATAAATGAAAACCTTCCACAAATTATTACTTTATGTCATCTTTTTTTTAGCTAGGCACTAAAATAAAAAGAGAACGTAGAGCATAGATTATTGAAAATTAATGTGTAGTTACTACATCAGTATTTTTTTTCTTTATTGGTGCCTTAGTTGTGATATTTTAGCTATTTTATCTTTTGCATGTAGGCTTATTCGAAGATTAAATCCACTAAGCATATACACTACTCACAAAAAGTTAGGGATATTTGGCTTTCGCGCAAAATATGTGGAAAACTTTAAAAGTTCACGCTACAGTGATATTTTATTATGAAAGTAGTGCATTTAAGTAGAAGCATGCAATGGTGATTTCCTTATCTCAAATGATTGAAACAAAAGCCAACAACAGTGGTGGATATACCCCAACAAAAAATATCAATGACTCAATTAGTCATGTGGCCTTGAGCATTAACTACAGCTTGACAACAGAGTTTCATGCTGTTCACAAATAGAGTTATTGTCTGCTGAGGAATGGCATCCCACTCTTCTTGAAGGGTGGGCCTCAGGTCATTGAGCTATTGGGGTACTGAGTTAAGAGATTGTACACGTTGACTCAGCTGATCCGATATATTTTTCTTTTGGATTTATATATGGAGAAAGTGCAGGCCACTCCATTTGAGGAATCCCAGTCTATAGCAGCCATTCCCTAATTATGCAACCTCAATGAGCTGGAGCTTTTGTCATCCATGAAGATGAAATTCGGCCTGTGTTGTTCGTGCAGAGGCACAATAACTGGATTAATGATGTTATTCAAGTGGTTAGCAGGGGATTGTTATTGTACCATTCACATTGTAGGGCAGTTCTGTATTGCCTAGACACACCTGACCGCTCTGTAACACAAGGCTCTTATGGTGACAACAGAAGCTGATGCTTAGCGCTCTCCTTGACATCTCCAACATAGTATGCGGCCATCATTTCTGGTCAGCATGAATCGATTTTCTTTAGTGAACAGCACTGAGGCCCACTGGTCCCTCGTAAAGCATAATGTTCACTGGCTCATGCACGATGATGATGCTTGTGCCTGGTGGTGTGGTCTGATGTGACACTTGGGTGTTTCTCACCTCCTTTAAATGAGTCTGGAGTTGTATGTCATTCATCCCCCAGTTCCGAAGGACATTGTGTACAATGAAGCGGTCATCAGTGAGGGATGTGGCCAAAGCATGTCCACTTCTATGCCTTTCTGTGATTTTTCCTGTGTCTCTGTATCTCTTTCGATTTGCTGATGACACTCTGTGACACTAAGCTCAGTGGCCACTTGCGTATGAGAACATCCTGCTGGAAGCCTCACAATGGGAAACCAACAAGGAGAATTAGAGCTAATAACATAGGAAGAGAGATATGATGTCATAGTCATCACTGAAACTTGGTGGGATGATACACATGCTAGCAATACAAACCTTTAAAGGCTACAACTTATTTATTAGAAATAGGATTAACAAGAAGGGAGTAGGTGTTCCATTGTACAGTAGAGTCATTACAAACAGTGATCCATTTCAAGTGTTTATTTCTGTTTATGTTGATGATTATGATTTACAGCCAATGAATTCCAAAAGTCATTGTCTCAGTAAATTAGAGTTCTTTATAACACCAGCTTGAAAAATGATTTTAAAATCCGAAATGTTGGCTTACTGAAATGTATGTTCAGTAATGGCACTCAATACTTGGATGGGACTCATTTGGCATCAAATAGTGCATTAATGTGGCGTGGCATGGAGGCGATTAGCCTGTGGCACTGCTGAGATGTTATGGAAGCCCAGGTTGCTTTGATAGCAGCCTTCAGCTATTCTGCATGGTTGGGTTTGGATTATCTCATTTTCCTCTTGACAATACCCCTTAGATTCTCTACACACTTCACACTAGACCTTAAGCAGCTTGGATTGTGTTCCTCTCCACTCTTCCTACAGACTCTGGGACCTTGATTTCCAAATGAAATGCCAAAATTTACTTTCATCTGAAAACAACACCTTGGACCACTGAGCAACAGTCCAGTTCTTTTTCTCCGTGGCCCAGGTAAGACGCTTCTGGCGTTGGCTATTGGTCATGAGTGGCTTGACACAATGAATGCGACACTGGATACGTCTATGTGTGGTGGCTCTTGAAGCAATGACTCCAGCAGCAGTCCACTCCTTGTGAATCTCCCCCAAATTTTAGAATGGCCTTTTCTTAATAATCCGTTCAAGGCTGTGGTTATACTGGTTGCTTGTGCACCTTTTTCTACCACATTTTTTCCTCCCACTCAACTTTCCATTAACATGCTTGGATACAGCACTCTGTGAGCAGCCAGCTTCTTTAGCAGTGAACTTTTGTGGCTTACACTCCTTGTTGAGTGTGTCAGTGACTGCCTTCTGGACATCTGAAGTCAGCAGTCTTCCCCATGATTGTGGAGCCTACTGAAACAGACTAAGGGACCTTTTTAAACGCTTAGGAAGCCTTTGCAGGTATGTTTTGTTAATTATTCTAATTTACTGAGATAATGACTTTTGGGTTTTCATTGGCTGTAAGCCATTTTCATCAACATTAGCAGAAATAAACACTTGAAATAGATCACTCTGTTTGTAATGACTCTATATAATGAGTTTCAGTTTTTGTATTGAAGAACTGAAATAAATTAACATTTTGATTATATTCTAATTTAGCTAGAAGCACTTGTTATGCTGTTTGCAGGGAATGAAAGGCAAGAGTTAGAAGGGCTAAAGCCAGCAATGAAGTAAGGCTTATAAGGCCTATTTTCAATCTGTGTTCTCGAAGAAAGCAAATGTAACATCAAGTGATCTTCACTGTGCCATTGAAGGAATGAAAGAATCCACAATATCCCTAAACAGAGAGATGATGAGGGAACACTTAGCTAATTTAAATTTAAATCTCCTGGTCCAGATGAATTACATTTTAGGGTACTGTAAGAGATAGCAAAGGAAATTGCAGAACCACTAGCCAGAATTTTTAAAGAAAAATCTTGAAAAACATTTGAAGTCACAGAAGATTGGAGAAGGGCAAATGTTGTCCCTATCTTCAAAAAAGGAAACAAGATGGAGCCAAGAAATTACAGGCTCCAATTACAGTAAACCTTACCTCTATGCCAGGAAAGATACTTGAACAAATTATTAAACAGCATTAAGTGCTTGAATAAGAATCCAGTAATTAACCAGAGCCAGCATGGGTTTGTAGCAAACAAGTCATGTCAGACTAATCATCTTCTATGATGAAATCACTGACGTGTTGGATCAGGAAATGCAGTAGATATAGTGCATATCGACTTCAGCAAAGCATTTCATTAAGTATCTCATACTTTCCGTGTTGAAAAAATGACCAAGTATGGGATTGACAAGGCTATGGTTAGGTGGATTCATAACTGCCTCAATGATCATACACAAAGAGTGGTAATAAATGGTTGCACATCCAATTGGAAAAGTGTTTCAAGTGGGGTACCAAAAGGCCCTGTCCTGGCCCCAGTGTTGTTCAGCATTTTTAGATATGATATAGATAAGGGAGCTGAAGGTAAACTAATCAAATTTGCTGACAAATCAAACCTAGGAGGGATAGGTAACACTAGAAAAGACAGAAAAGGGATTCAGAAAGATCTAGATAATCTTGAACAATGGGCAGCGACTAATAGAATGGCTAAAAAGAAGGCTAATAGGAGACTTAGTAGCGGTCTATAAATATCTGAATGGATGTCACAGTGTAGAGGGATCATCATTATTCTCATTTGCACATGGAAACACGAGAAGCAATGGAATGAAACTGAAAGGGAGAACATACAGATTAGGTATTAGAAAAAAACATTTTGACAGTGAGGGTGATCAATGAGTGAAACAGGCTGCCACGAGAGGTGGTGAGTTCTCCTTCAATGGAAGTCTTCAAACAGAGGCTGGATATACATCTGTCTGAGATGGTTTATTGAATCCTGCTTTTATCATGGGGCTGGACACGATGACCTTTGAAGTCACTTCCATTTCTAACATTCTATGATACTGATGATCAATTGTTAGGTGTCATCTTGGTCTCATGATGGAAAATGTGAACAACATGATGAGAGGACTGTTTTAATACGAATTCTAAGTGAACTATTGGCTGATTCATGGATCAAACCTCTGTTGTGAATTTTGCCTTTAAGCTCCTTGTTAGAGAAGAGAAAGTTGAGTTATGCAAAAAGTACTGAAACATTGAACAGTTGAACTTTTGTATTCAAAATTTTAGAGAAGGTCACAATAAGTTCACCTGAAAAGGTTAGGCCCCTTTTACACGTCAGTGTCTCGGTACGTGTGGTGACATCTATGTAGATGTCAGTGTGTTTTCACGGACCGTGTGTCCA
>VIAB01021316.1:9633-22341 GCA_009801035.1 Oophaga pumilio
ACCATAAAAAAACAAGGCAAAAAACAATGCTTTATCATCATAAAATAGGGATTTTTGTGAGTGCTCACTGTAAAATCCTTTTCTCCGAGACACTCATTGGGGACACAGGACCGTGGGTGAATGCTACTGCCTCTAGGAGGCTGACACTAAGTGAATAGAAAAAAAGTTAGCTCCTCCTCTGCAGTATATACCCTCAGGCTGGCCCTAAACGGACCAGTTCAGAGCAAAAGCAGTAGGAGAACAAAAAAAATCAACCTTAATACAGGTGCAACATGTCAAGAAGCCCATCTATCAAAAAAGGGAAACAAAAAGGAGCCATCAGGCTAACCGGGTGGGTGGTGTGTCCCTCAATGAGTGTCTCGGAGAAAAGGATTTTGCAGTGATTACTCACAAAAATCCTCATCTCTTCTTCGCCTCATTGGGGGACAAAGGACCGTGGGACGTCCTAAAGCAGTCCCTGGGTGGGAAACTGACCCAACGGTTTATGCCTTAAGTACCCACTCTCGCTGCCTGGAGAATCCTTCATCTGTTGAAGCCTGGGTATTGATATTGTAGTGTTTTGAAAATGTATGTAGACTAGACCAGGTTGCAGCCTTGCAAACCTGTTCTGCCGATGCTTGGTGCCGAAGGGCCCAGGAAGCGCCCACTGCCCGAGTGGAGTGTGCCTTGATCCCAGTGAGAACAGGTGCGCCCCTGACGCGGTAGGATTCCTGAATGGCCAAACAAATCCACATGGCTATAGTCGACTTTGAAGCAGCGAGTGCCTTTCTACGACCCTCGGGGAGTACGAACAACGTGTCTGTCCGACAGAAGGAAGCCGTCCGAGGCACATACCTCCTAAGAGCTCTCACTAGATCCAACGTATGAAGGGCATTTTCCACACGGTGTACTGGTGCTGGGCAAAACGAGGGCAAGACAATGTCCTCATTAATGTGAAAAGAGGAAACAACCTTTAGTAGAAAAGGAGGGGCCGGCCTGAGAACCACCTTATCCCAATGAAAGAACAGAAAAGGTGCTCGACAGGATAAAGCTGAGACCCGCCTGATTGATGTTATAGCAACGAGAAAAACCACTTTCCATGAGAGGTATGTCAATGAGACATCCTGCAGTGGTTCGAACAGAGATTCCTGAAGAGCACTTAGGACCAGGTTAAGGTCCAAGGCATCCAGGGGGCTCTATAGGGAGGTACCACGTGGGAGACCCCCTGAATGAAAGTTTTTACCTGCAGGTTGGAAGCAATCCTGCGCTGAAATAGGACAGATAAAGCAGAGATCTGACCCTTGAGGGAGCTCGGTGCTAAACACGAGTCTAGGCCGCTCTGGAGAAAAGCTAAAATGTTGGGAATAGAGAAAGTGAGCAGAGGATGACCATGGTCCCAACACAATGCAAAAAAGACTTTCCAGGTGCGGTGATAGATACGTGCCGAGGCGGGTTTCCGAGCGCTAATCATTGTCGCGACCACATCCTGGGAGAACCCGGCTTGGGTCAGGATCCAGTATTTAACGGCCAAGCCATTAAACACAGGACCCCTGAGTTTTGGTGGTAGATCGGACCTTGGGAAAGTAGGTCCGGATGTTCTGGTAGCCGCACCAGGGGACCTCGGCAAGCAGCTGCACTAGCTCTGAGTACCACGCCCGACGAGTCCAGTCTGGGGCGACCAGAATTACTCGGACCCCTTCTGACTTTACTTTCCGAAGACCTTCGGAAGCAGTGGTAACGGGTGAAACACGTATGGGAGGAGAAAATGGTTCCACGGCAGGACCAAGGCGTCCACTGCAATGGCCTGTGGATCTCGGGACAGAGCGACAAACTCGGGCACTTTGGCGTTTAACCTGGAGGTCATCAGATCTACATCCGGAATTCCCCAACGTTGGCAAATTTGTCGGAAAACCTCGGGATGGAGAGACCACTCCCTGGACGCAAGACCCTGCCGGCTGAGAAAATCTGCCGCCCAGTTCCTTATGCCCGGAATGTGGACTGCCGAGATCACAGAGTAATTTTTATAGGCCCAGCGGAGGACATGTTTCACTTCGTGCATGGCCGACCTGCTGCGGGTGCCCCCCTGGTGATTGATGTAAGCCATGGCCGTGGCATTGTACGATTGAATCCGGACGGGGTGACCCGCCAGAAGATGATGAAAATGCCGCAAAGCCAGCCGGATTGCCCGTATTTCTAGGTGTAGGAGGCGTGATTCCTGAGGGAACCAACGTCCTTGGGCCATGTAGTGATGGAAAACAGCTCCACAGCCGAGAAGACTGGCATCGGTAGTGACCACCAGCCAATGGTTCGGGGCAAGAGACTTTCCCCGAAAAAGGGAAGAACTCAGCGTCCACCACTCGAGTGCCTGCTTGACCTGAGCGGAAAGCAGACACGGGTGGTCGAGAAAAAACGGGCTCTTGTCCCAAGCTGCCAAGAGGGCGTTCTGCAGGGGACGAAGATGAACAACTGGAATTGCTTCCATCGCTGCCACCATTTTCCCCAAGACACTCATGCCAAAATGGACGGTAGGAGAACCTGGGTGGCAGAGTGCCTGGAACCCCTGCCGGAGGGCTAGGGTCTTGTCCCGAGGGAGAATTACCAACCCTCGGGAGGTGTCAAAGATCATTCCTAAGAAGGAGATCTTCTGAGCTGGAACAGGGGAAGACTTTTTCAGGTTTACTAGCCACCCTAGGCAGGAAAGCGTATCCAACGTGATGTTGAAACATTCCTCGCAGGTTTGAAAGGAAGGACCCTTGATCAGGAGATCGTCCAAATATGGCAAGACGATTACGCCCCGAGAATGCAGGATGGACATGACGGCCGCCATGACATTCGTGAATACTCTGGGGGCGTTGGCTAGCCCGAAGGGCAGGGCTGTGAGCTGGTAATGTAGGTAGTGAAGAGCAAAGCGTAGGAACCTTTGATGCAAGGGAAAAATGGGGATATGAAGGTAGGCGTCTTGGATGTCGATAGAGGCCAAAAATTCTCCCTTTTCTATTGATGAAATGACGGAGCGAAGAGACTCCATCCGGAAATGCCTGATTTTGACAAATCTGTTTAGGAACTTTTAGGTCCAGAATGGGCCTTACAGTCCCGTAAGGGAACTCTTTGGGGAACACGAACAGATTTGAACAGAACCCCTGAAATCTCACGTTTTCTGGTCCTGGAATAATGACTCTGTCGTGACGGAGTGATTCGATGGCTTTGAAGAGCGGTATGGGAGGACAAGAAAGAAAAAAACGTTTTGGAGGGTGCTTGACAAATTCTATTTTGTACCCAGAGGACACAGCTCTCTGGCCCAGGCATCGTGCACGACGGCGAGCCAAATATGGCGAAAACAGAACAGGCGACCGCCTACTCTGCTGGTGTCGACTGGAAAGTGCCTTGAGTCATTTTGTTAAAAATCTGTGAGATCTAGTTCCCCTAGATTTGGCCTGGTGGGAACGGTTTTTCCCCAACGGATTGGATCTGTATGAGATTGGACGATCTCTGTTCTGAGTGGGTCGACCTGTTCCGGCGAGGTTGGCCGATGCGGTCCACCCGGGGTTGCGAAAGCACTGAAAATGTGCCTGCTGCAGGTGATGAAATGGTTGCTTAACCCTTTGCTGAGGAAGGAAGTTGCTCTTCCCCCTTGTGGTATCTGAGATGAGTTGATCTTAGCCTCTCACCAAATAATCGGCAGCTTTGGTAAGGCAAAGAAGTTAGGGATTGCTTTGGTGTTGAATCTGCTCACCAGGTCCTCAACCACAGAGCTCTTTTGATGGAAATAGCATTTGCGGCAGCAAGTGCAGCGCAATTAGCCGCGTCCAGGGACGCATTAATCAAATGACATCCAGCCAAAGCCATCAGATTTGCAATCTCAGCTACATCTGCTGGCAGGTCCGTACCCTGCAGGGCTCCATTTAAAGACTCTGACCAGGATACCATGGCCTTCGTCACCCAAGTTGCCGCGAAGGAAGGAGAGAGAGCTGATCCTGTAGCTTCAAAAACCGATCGAGCAAGGCTCTCGGTCAGTGGGATCCTTGATAGAGGACTCGTTAGGTAAAGATAGCAGGGTTTTGGAAGCCAAGCGTGACACAGGTGGATCTACCGGAGTGGATTCTGCCCAATTTTTGCAGAGATTAGGAGCAAACGGGTATCTAGCCTCCAGTGACTTCTGACCTGAGAAACATCTGTCTGGCTGTTCCCTGTGTTGTTGCACTATGTCCTCAAACTCTGGGTGAGTGCTGAAAACTCTATGAGGCTGTTTAGTCGGTTTAAATGAGACCTTGTGGCCAGTGGTCAAGGTAGATTCATCGGTAATCTCTAGGGTTTGATTGACGGCCTCAATAAGGCTGTCAACTGTCTCCTGGTAACCAGGCGTATCAAGATTGAGGGGCCCGTCAGAATCATAATCCAAGTTCTTGAGCGAGAAGCAGAGCTTATGGATGCCGAGGCACCGGACGGGCCGGGATATGCTGTACGAGTTTGTTTCCCCCGCGTCTGTCTTGAGTGAGAGCGGCCCCTGCAGGCCGAAGGCTCCTGTGAGGTGGAGGATCCATCGAAGACAGGCAAGCCACTGTCCCTACCTTTATTTGGGGCTTGAAGGGACTCCGATTGCTCTCGTTAGAGATGCCATAGACTGTGACAGAGATGAAGCCCATTTAGGGGGACTAGGTACACTGGGCTCGGTAGCAGAGGAGGGCTCCTGGGTGCGTTAGGAATCGGAGGCTTCGCATAATTGCTTGCTCTGCACCTGCGGAAAAGCAGATCGGAAGGAGGTGTAACGCCTCCAGGAGGCGAGCTATAAGAGTGGACCCTCTGGACTGTGGAACAGATAGCACTGGGGCGAGCTGACCTAGTGGTGACCGACCCCTAAACAGGGATCATCAGGGACAAGCCCAGGGGATCTCTAATACCACAGTAGCCGATACCAAGAGGGGCGGCTCAGATAGTGGAAGAATAATATAAAAATATTTGTACTATGGGATTGGCATCCCAAATCTGAGCATCTTATTTTCATATGCAAGGAGTGACGTGTTATTATACTCCGATAGTGGAAGAGACGTGGAATATGAGGGAAACGTAAAAGACTGACGAACACCAGAGCACAAGGGACGGACATACAGAACTGAGCGAAGGAGTATGGAAGTGCAGAGCAGTGCACAGGGTACGGATAAGCAGAGCAGGATACAGGAGTACAGACATGCAGAGCAGGGCAAAGAAGTAAGGACGAGCAGGATAGAGCACAAGGTATGGGCATGCAGAGCAAGACACAGGAGCACAGATGTGCAGAGCAGGGTACAGGAGTACGGGTGTGCAGAGTAGGGTAAAGGAGTACGGACGCGCAGGATATCGCACAAGGTATGGACATGCAGAGCAAGACACAGGAGCACAGACGTGCAGAGCAGGGTACAGGAGCACGGATGCGCAGGATAGCGCACATAGAGAATAGTTGGTCGCAGAAGCAGGAGCTTGAACAATAACCAGGCACCACTGATAAGAGGAAGCAGGTTCATATACCCCACACCTTACCAGGATTGGCCGCTGGGATTTCCTGGTTAGGACATCAGAGAGCATAAAGGACCTGGAAGGGGGCGTGGCCACCCAGGTTATGAGACCTGAGAACATACAGGACCTTGGAGGGGACGTGACCGCCCTCCAAGAGTACCAGGGTGCATGTGCCGACTCCTGGAGCCTCCTGCAGTGCAGGGAGCACGGCAGGACCGAAGAACAAGACCGGAGGAGCGGGCATGGCAGCGGCAGCAGCGGAGGCACAGCCAGCAGCGGTGATAACAGTACCCTCTCCTTACAACCCCTCTACTCCGGCTGGAGAGGAACCTGTTTAGAACACGGGGTGCATCGATGTTCTCTAAAGGCTCCCAGGACCTCTCCTCTGGACCGAAACCTTTCCAGTCAATTAAGAAAAAAGTTCTTCCATGAACCTTTTTCATATCTAGAATATCTCTTACTTCAAAGATGTTCTCAGCACTAACAGGTTGTGAAGTAGAACCAGAGGCAGAATGGAAGCGATTAAAAATCGCAGGTTTCAGCAGTGACGCATGGAAGGTGTTGGTAATACGGAGCGAGGCACGCAACTAGTAGGCAACATCGTTGACTCGTCTCAGAATCTCGAAGGGGCCAATGTAGTGCGGACCCAATTTGTAAGATGGCATCTTGAGTCTGATATATCTCGAGGAAAGCCAGACTTTGTCGCCCGGATTGAAAGGAGGAGAGTCAAGGCGCCTTTCGTCGGCATGCTTCTTCAAACTTCCCGACGCTTTGTCGAGTGACTTTTTAACGTCCTCCCAGATCTTAGAAAACTCTTGAGACCGGGAGGTGGCTGCTGGTACCCCCGAGGCAGAAGACACTGGAAGAGGCATGCCCGGATGATGCCCAAAAACAATGAAAAAGGGAGTCTAGGCTGAGGACTTGCTGGAGTGATTAGTAAAGACAAACTCAGCCCAAGGAAGCAGACCTACCCAGTCATCTTGGTGAGCGATGGTAAAGTGTCGAAGATAGATAGCCAAAACTTGATTAGTCCGATCTACCTGACCATTGGACTGTGGATGGTAGGCTGAGAAGCTCATTGACACCCTCATGAGTCCACACAGCGCCCACCAAAAGCGAGAAGTAAACTGAACCCCCCTGTCGGATACGATGTGCCGAGGAAATGCGTGGAGTCTGAAAATGTGCTCAATAAAAATTTTTGCCAACTCAGGAGCTGAAGGTAGACCAGACGGGGACAAAATGAGCCATCTTCGAGAACCGATCCACTACCACAAGGATAACAATGCAACCAGAAGAACTGGGAAGATCGGTAATAAAATCCATGGCAATATTTTGCCAAGGAGCAGACGGAACAGGAAGTGGAAGGAGGGTACCATGAGGTAAATGTCGAGGAACTTTGTTTTTGGCACAGGAAGGGCACGAGGCGACAAAGTCCTTAATATCCAGGCGCAGGGTGGGCCACCAGTAGTAGCGAGCGATGAGAAGGAAAATCTTTCTCACTCCAGCGTGCCCTGCCAACTTGGAAGAATGTCCCCAGAGTAATACTTTCGTCCTGTTGCTCTGAGCTACAAAGGTCTTATCGGGCGGCGGGATGGTCACTTTTAAAGGAGCCACAGTGATTACTTTAGACGGATCCACAATGTACGCCGGTTCCTCCTCCACATCCCCCGGCTGAAATGACATAGAAAGTGCGTCCACTTGGCATTTCTGTCGCACGGCCGGAAGCGAAGCTCGAAGTCAAACCGAGCGAAGAACAGGGACCACCTGGTCTGATGAGGGTTAAGTCTCTGCGGATTGGAGATAGGCCAGATTCTTGCGGTCGGTAAAGATTACAAACGGATGTACGGAACCCTCGAGGAGAAATCGCCACTCCTCCAGTGCAAGTTTAATGGCCAACAGCTTGCGGTCACCGATGGTATAGTTGCGTTCTGCTGCCGAAAACGCTTTGGAGAAGAAGCCACTAGGAACCAAGTGACCCTCCAAGGTCCTCTGCGAGAGCACAGCTCCGACTCCCATAGAAGAAGCGTCCACTTCCAGAATGAAGGGTTTATTAGACTCGGGACAATGAAATACAGGAGCTGTGGAAAAAGATTGCTTTAAGAGAAGGAAGGCATCCACTGCTTCCGAAGTCCAAACCTTGGAGCATGTACCTTTGCGGGTGAAAGATGAGATAGGCTTGGTTACAGAGGAGAAATGAGGAATGAACTGCCTGTAGTAATTTGCGAAGCCAAGAAATCGCTGGATAGCCTTCACCCCGCAAGGTCGGGCCGGTTGAGGACAGAAGACACCTTCTCAGGATCCATCCTTAGCCCTGTATCAGAGATAATGTAAACAAGGAAGGGTAAGGATGTTTGCTCAAAGATACATTTTTCGAGTTTAGCATAGCGGTTATTCTCCCTCAGACGCTGGAGAACCAGACGAACACTCCTTCTGTGAGACGATAGATCAGATGAGAAGACAAGGATGTCATCCAGGTACACCACTACACAGGAATATAGGAGATCCCGGAAAATACAATTGACAAATTCTTGGAATACTGCTGGGGCGTTGCAGAGGCCAAACGGCATAACTAGAAACTCATAGTGGCCGTCTCGGGTATTAAAGGCCGTCTTCCACTCGTCCCCGGAGCGGATACGAAGCAAGTTATAGGCGCCCCGAAGGTCGAGTTTAGTGAAGATAGGAGCCCCTCTGAGCCGGTCAAAGAGCTCCAGGATAAGAGGTAGTGGATACCTGTTCTTGATTGTGATGTTATTCGGTCCCCTGTAGTCAATGCAAGGTCGGAGAGAACCGTCCTTCTTGACGAAGAAAAATCCCGCTCCGGCAGGAGAGGATGATTTCCGGATGAACCCTCTAGACAAGTTCTTCTGAATATACTCCGACATGGCCTGAGTCTCTGCCGGGGACAACAGGTAGATCCTTCCCCTGGGCGGCGAGGAACCGGGAACAAGCTCGATCTGGCAATCATACGGGCGGTGCGGAGGAAGAACCTGAGCCTCCTTCTTATTGAAGACGTCAGCATAGCCCCAATAAGCCGAAGGTAGACCTGCGGGGGCAGATGTGGGTTGTGGGAGATTAACAGGACGAATTGGCTGCAGAATCTGACTCTGGCAGGAGGATCCCCAACCAAGGATAGGTTCATGGGACCTGAGCCAAGGCAATCCAAGCAACAGTGCATGTGAAAGGTTCGGTAGTATGTACAGGGCAATGCTCTCCCGATGAAGGGCCCCAATCTGTAGTACTATGTCTTCGGTCACCATAGTGACGGGCTCTTGCAGAGGTCTTCCATCCACCGATGCAATCAAACGTGGTCTGTCAAGGGAAATAACAGGAATCCGAAGTCTCCTGACAGTCTCGAGACTAATGAAGTTGCCTGCCGCACCCGAATCCACATAAGCCACCTCGGAGTAACGTCTCTGCTCCAGGTAAATCAAAACTGACAAAGTCAAGGGGGATGAGGAATCAGGAACTCCTAAAAAGGTCTCCCCTACCTGTCCTAGGGGAAGAAGTAGACCAGCGTCTCTGGAAGCCTCACGGGATCGTTCCTGGAAATGCAAATCTATGTGTGTGGCCAGGGAGATTAGATCCTCCAAGGAAGTTGGAGTATCTCGCCCCGCGAGCTCATCCTTAATCCTGCCTGACAGCCGATGCCAGAAAGCACCAACCAGAGCCTCATTATTCCATTCCAACTTGGAGGCTAGGATGTGAAAGCGGATGGCGTACTAAGCTACTGAAAGGGAACCTTGGCGAAGGTTGAAAAGGGACCCAGTCATGGAAGCCAGCCGTCCTGGCTCATCAAAAACCCTGCGAAGTCTCCAAAAAAGTTGACAATTGAGAGACAATGGGGTCATCCCTCTCCCACAGGGGATTCACCCAACCCAAGGCCTATCCCTCTAGAAGAGATACAATGAAAGCCACCTTTGCCTGGTCGGTGGGAAACTGCAGGGGCACAAGTTCAAAATGGATGCTGCACTGAGTCAAAAATCACCTGCACGGTTTGGGATCCCCAGAAAACTTAGGAGGCTTGCATGGACGAGGCGGGAAATGTGGCAAGTACACAGAGGCACAGTCACAGGATGCTACCTGAACGGAAGCCGCAGAAACCATGGTACTAATGGGGTCCATGGCCTGGTTATTCAGTAATGCCTTCAGGAGGCGAGCTATAAGAGCGGACTCTCTGGACCGTGGAACAGATAGCCCTGGGGCGAGCTGACCTAGTGGTGACCGACCCCTATACAGGGATCGTCAGGGACAAGCCCAGGGATCTCTAATACCACAGTAGCAGATACCAAGAGGGGCGGCTCAGATAGCGGAAGAGACATGGAATAAGAGGGAAACGTAGAAGACTGACGAACACCAGCGCACAAGGGACGGACATACAGAACTGAGCGAAGGAGTATGGAAGTGCAGACCAGTGCGCAGGGTACGGATAAGCAGAGCAGGATACAGGAGTACAGACATGCAAAGCAGGGCAAAGGTATGGGCATGCAGAGCAAGACACAGCACAGATGTGCAGAGCAGGGTACAGGAGTACGGGTGTGCAGAGCAGGGTAAAGGAGTACGGCCGCGCAGGATAGCGCACAAGGTATGGACATGCAGAGCAAAACACAGGAGCACAGACGTGCAGAGCAGGGTACAGGAGCACGGATGTGCACACAGAGAATAGACGCGGGCCTGGGTCGCAGAAGCAGGAGCTTGAACAATAACCAGGCACCACTGATAAGAGGAAGCAGGTTCATACACCCCACACCTTACCAGGATTGGCTGCTGGGATTTACAGGTTAGGACATCGGAGAGCATAAAGGACCTGGGAGGGGGCGTGGCCTCCCAGGTCAGAGACCTGAGAACATACAGGACCTTGGAGGGGGCGTGACCGCACTCCAAGAGTACCAGGGTGCATGTGTCTGATCCTGGAGCCTCCTGCAGTGCGGGGAGCACAGCAGGACCGAAGAACAAGACTGGAGGAGCGGGTATGGCAGCGGCAGCAGCGGAGGCATGGTAAGCAGCAGTAGTGATAACAGGAGGTACATGAGGCGAATAGCACCATGTTTTGGTCCTTCGAGACATGCTGTACCTCTTAGCTGATATGGCCTGCAGCCACCGCGGTGGTGTATAAGCAGAATGCAGCTTTAAACAAATTAGTGCAGCTTCTGACAATCGCGCTGCAAAAGAAGGGGGGTGCAAGACTTATCACGGTCCTGTGCTCCTGAGCGTCCTGTGCCCCTGAAAGTCCTGGAAGGCCGCAGAAAACCTGCTGCTGGTGGCCTGATTTAAAAAACGGCGCATGTGTAAGGAGCGTCGGCGTGTGGGCGGGTTCCGCCGGAAATAGTCGAGCCTGGGGGCGGGACATCCAGCCACAGCCTAGTACAGGCCGAAGCCGGGGACTAAAGTTCCAGTGCCGGCCAGAGGACACAGGGGTGGCGCGCCGGGAATGCGGGTGTCGCGCACCAGAAGTGGCGCCAGGGCTTTAAGAGCGGAAAGCTGCACCCCACGGATGATGAGGACGCCTGCCATGCCAGGCCCTCGTGCTGATGGAGGATACTGCAGCCAAGGGAACGCCGCTACAAGAGCCCTCCCAGCCCCCCTTCTACCCATGCTCCCTGGCCTCCTGGAGCGCTTACTATGCAGATCGCCAAGGATAAAGGGGAGGGGGGCTGATTACAGGACGCTGCAGGCACCCTTAATCAGTCTTCCCCTATGGTGGATGAGGAGAGGGACGGTCCGCCTCATTCCATAACTTGGCATTGGTGATGCAGTGGGGGCCGCATGGACTACTCTTATGCCTCTGTACAGCCAAGGGTTTCTGTACCTTAGGTCAGGGCTGTGTCTGGCATAGTGTCCCACGTTGCAGGAGAGGATACGTGGATACTCAACGTGCTCGCCTGTTGTTGGTTTGGGGAGATCGAAGCTTTTCAATAGGGTCCGTCGCCCCTATCTTGTCTTCACGGTAAAAAGAGAAAAAAAAGAAAAGTCTGAAGAAGAAAAACAGACATGTGTGCCTCACACGGACACCAAGCATGAACTGGTCAGTTTAGGGCCAGCATGAGGGTGTATACTGCGGAGCATACACCCATGGTCCTGTGTCCCCCAATGAGGCAAAGGAGAAAGTGGAATAACAGGCGATCAAAAAGACGAACATAAATAAACATTGTACCACTGAAAACGTCATCTTGTCCCGCAAAAAAGCCGCCATACAGATCCATCAAAGGAAAAATAAAAAATTTATAGCTCTCAGAATAAAGTAATGCAAATATTATTATTTATCTACAAAATAGTTTTTACTGTATAAAAGCGCCAAAAAATAAAAAAACTTTATCAATGAGGTATCGCTGTAATCGTACTGACCTGAAGAATAAAACTGCCTTATCAATTTCACCACACACGGAACAGTATAAATCCCCCCTAATCCCAAAAGAAATTCATGTATTGCTGGTTTTTGTTCATTCTGACTCCCAAAAATCGGGATAGAAAGCAGTCTTGTGGCCGAAAATAGTACCAATAAAAACGTCTACTCGTCCCGCAAAAAACAAGACCTCACATGATTCAAAAATTATAGCTATCAAAAATTTGATGATGCAAAAACTACTTTTTTGTAATAAAAAGCGTCTTTTAGAATGTGACAGCAGCTAAACACAAAAACCCGCTATAACACCTCATTCACACCTCCTGATATTTCCGGTACCGGAGATGTCCATCCTTGTGGCACACATGTGGCATGCGTGTGCTGCATCAGTACCACAGTAAGCGCTGTTTCCCGATGCTGAACACGGCTTTCATCATTCTCCCCTCCTCTGCTGGCGATCGGTGTGAGCAGGGGAGAATAATGAGTTACATTTAAGTGAGTAAAGAGACAGCAGCTGGCGGTTGATGGGACTATTACTCCCGTCGGCCTACCTCTGCAGCTGCTAATAACAGTGAGCAGGAGCGGCTGATGGGGGTATTCATCAGCCGCCGCCTGCGCAATAAATAAATGAAAGAAAACAGCGCGTGTTCCAGTTTTTTCTATAACCAGCTAGGCAAAACTCACAGCTGGGTGCTGCAACCCTCAGCTGTCATATATTAAATAAATAATTAAAAAAAAACAGGCGTGGTGTCCCCCCATTATTGACAATCGGACTTTCTAAAGATCACAGCTGGGGGCTGGTTGTTGTGAACGTATTGGAGACTACTTCGGAGCTGAGGCTCACTCTGGTGGTTACTGAGGGTATTGAATCTATGTGGAACACCAAGAGTCCTACACCT